>JACXGK010000593.1:15189-100251 GCA_016801125.1 Novumbra hubbsi
TGTTTTTTTTTTTTTTTTTTTTTTTTTTTTTTTTTTTTTTTTTTTTTTATAACCATAAAAAATGCTGGATACAATTTAATTTCTACACTTACTCCTAGATGAGGAATAATGATTACTTGGACTCATCTATAATTGACTGTCAGAATGCAATTGCATATTGTTTTTTTATATTTTCAAAGGAAATCATGGTCGGGTCCCAGTATCAAGCGGAAATCCCTGCCTTTGTTGATAACTACAAAGACAATGACAAAGGTGAGTTTTAATCTCCACTTGTCTGACATACCTATTGTACATTTTGTATTTTCAGACTCTCTAGAAATTGTCAGGTAGCCATCCAATTTGTCTCAGGCATCCTAAATGTTTTCAAACATTTGACTGGTACTGTATGGGATCATATCATGTTGTAAGGTTTGTTACTTTCATGAGGAAACTTATGAAACAAGTAATTTTCGGAGATCAGAAGGACAAAGAGGTTTTATAACCCGTCATATGTTGAGTGCTATTTAGTGTAACCTATTTTTGAGCTAATACGTTCATTTGTATGTTTAGAGAATAAGACGGTGAAAAATACTCAGTTTTCTGTGCCTAATGCCAAGCAGTGTGCTAGGTAAAACGCAAACTTACCTTTAAATGAAGTGTGTTAGCTAAAGGCCCTGTTAGATATACTGACTCCACCAGCAGACTTCATGGATAATGCAAAATTATTTGAGGAGCCAAGGCACAATTCTTTCTGCTGTGTCGGTAATAAAAAACATATCGTCTATTATGTCTGAGGTGACCAGATCGTCTCCCCACATACATCTTGGCTTCTTTGTGTGGGCAAAGTTTTTTTTTTTCTTAGTTCTAAACCAATAAGTTAAGTATTTTACACAATCCTGTTGTAAAAAATGTATTTAAATGCTTAACACTTCCAGGCCCCCTACGGGATGTCACAAATGCTTTACTTGTTCTTTATAGGCTACATGTATTCTTTGAATAATAATATATAGCCTAACCCAGGGGTGCCTAAACGTTTTCCTATGAAGGGTCAAAAATCCAACTTGACTGGTGGCCATGGGCCTAAAGTAACGTTGCATTATACCAAATTGTATTATATTATATGGCGTGGCATGCCAAATCAATGGTCTCCGCAAGCCGAGTTTGGCCGGCGGCCCCTAGTTTGGGTACCCCTGGTCTAACCTATTCAATAGTAAACATTTAATAGGTAAAGACTATGACATGTAGCCTATTTGCTTAACCCTTTAGACCCCAATATGATTTTAGAATGCTGCTGTAAGTTACCAAGAATTCTGTAAATAAATAATATTTTCTCAAACATTTCAAACAAACAGATCTAGCACAAAAACAAAGGATTACAATTACAAATGTACTTTGTATTAAAGAGCACAAACTCTTCTTTAATTTGATCAGATCCTTGTAACAGGGACTAATACAATTCATTCCCCCCCATATGTAGTCCCTCCCAATCAGAAAACAATTCACAATGAACACTACAAAGTATTACAAGTTAAAGAAATGCTTCCATATTACTTACTTAAATTAACTTAATACAGTGGAGAGAACAAGTATTTGATACACTGCCGATTTTGCAGGTTTTCCTACTTACAAAGCATGTCTGTAATTTTTATCATAGGTACACTTCAATTGTGAGAGACGGAATCTAAAAAAAAAATCCATTTGCATTTTATTGCATTCACTCACCCCCAATAGCCAGTCAAGGAGTCAGAGACACCATATTTTTATCCCCCACTTGACAGTTTTTTGGGCATGTACACTGCTTCAGTGGCCAGAAATGAGTAGGCATTTGATGTTGTGGCAAACAGGTTGGTGTTGAAAACTTTGGGCCCAAGGGTGAATGTTGGGACGTTGCCAACCAATGAAATGTAGGTTATCCTCTCTGGTGTCCTCCACCTCTCCCTGCCCCTGCACCTTTCCCTCTGCTTCCTCATTCTCTTCCTCTGCTCCCTACCCTTCTCTTGCCCCCCCCTTGCCTTTTTTTCATTTTCGTCTTGCGCTTTTGCTCTTCGCTCCCTCCTCTTTGCGATGATCTTTCTCTCTTCCTCGACTCACCTCTTGTTCCAATCCTCACTTATACGCCTCACTCCAGATCTCTATCATATATCCTCTTCCTCCCTTTCTATCATTGAGCCCTGACTCTCCACATCACTTTCGCTGACCTGGTGAATCAGAGTAACAAAAAACAGAGAAAATGGTGATTCACAGGAACATAAAGGAAGAGATCTTAAACATCTTATTTTCATTTATTTATCACCTATAAAAGGTATCAATAACACTGAGTTGGCTAGCTATTGTACGCATCTGGTTTTTCGTTTCCATTTGAATAAAATTGGTAGAAAAAAATTGTAGTTATCCAACTAAACAAGCAATCATCGACCCCCACTGTTGATGTGCTAGTCTGTGACAGTGTCCCTAAAAGGCTATTATCAGGTGGAACATCTGTTGATAGTAGTAATAGTGTTTATAGGGCAAGCACACAGTTTTACTACATTCAATTATACGCCAGCTTTAAGATACGCTAGAGCAGCACAAATCTGCTGTAGTTATCCTGACAGGTGTATCCGATTGTAAGCACCTAGGGAAGTTTCCCTACAAGAAATGTTGGTATAAACAAGCAAAAAAAATATGAGTAGCAATATCAAGATAGAAAAGTAGCTACGTGCAAACACCTTTTGTGAAACAGATCATGTCAGTTGTTCTAACTTCACAATCCACGACAGCTGACATGCTCAACACAAATTGAACCTGACAGAGTTGCTTATGCTAATATTTTAATCACACAGCTGCTTTTATGTCTTACTCAGCTCGACATCAGTGTCGCTTTTCAAGTTGACAGATGGATCTAACTGTATATATCGCAGATCAAAAAATAAACAGTTGTGGTCGCTTTGGCAATGACAACTTAAAAAAAAAAGGAAAATTACAGCATACTCAGGTTTCTTGTTGATGACATAATCCGTGTGAATACAACAACAGTTATTTAGTGGATTTATTTTGCAACAAAAATACAAATATATCTGTTAGAAAATCCCAGACGTCCGTGGCCGCTATAGGATTCTAAAGGTAGGCTGTTGACGGCCGCTAAAGGGTTATAAAAGGTTAAAACTATTTTACAAGTGCTTTTACAAATAAAATGAGCTTCATTCCAATCATATGTGTTTGATTAAATATTGCTTTTTAAACGTGTACAGACAATTTACAGCTGTGGCCAAAAGGTTTGAGAACGACGCAATTATTGTTTTACACAAAGTTTGCTGCTGCAGTGTTTTTAGATCTTTTAGTCACATTTTACTATGGTATACTAAAGTTTAATTACATGCATTTTATAAGTCAATGGCTATTATTGACAATTACATTGAGAACATGCAAAAAATCAATATTTGCGGTGTTGACCCTTCTTCAAGACCTTTTCAATTTGCCCTGGCATGCTGTCAATTAACTTCTGGGCTAAATCCTGACTGATGGCAGCCCATTCTTGCATAATCAATGCTTGGAGTTTCAGTATCAGTGTCAGTCTTGAGGATTGACCACAAGTTACCAATGGTATTAAGATCTGGGGAGTTTCCCGGTCATTGACCCAAAATGTAGTTGTTTTGTTTGCCCAGCCACTTAGTTATCACTTTTGCTCTTTGGCAAGTTTCTCCATCATGCTGGAAAAGGCGTTCTTCATCACCAAATTGTTCGTGAAGGATGTTTTGGTGCCATTTTTTATTCATGGCTGTGATTCATGCAAAATTGTGAGTGAGCCCACTTACTTGGCTGAGAATCAACCCCACACCTGAATGGTCTCAGGATGCTTTACTGTTGGGGTGACGAGTGATGGTAGCGCTCACCATTTATTCTCTGGACAAGCCTTTTCCCGGATGCACCAAACAATCGGAAAGGGGATTCATCAGAGAAAATGACTTTACACCGGTCCTCAGCAGTCACCTTTTGCAGAATATCAGTCAGTCCCTGATGTTTTTCCTGGAGAGAAGTGGCTTCTTTGCTGCCCCTCTTGCTGCCCCTCTTGCTACCAGACCTCCCATAAGTCTTCACCTCACTGTGCATGCAAATGCTTGCTGCCATTCCTGAGCAGGCTCTGCACTGGTAATGCCCCGATCCTGTAGCTAAATCAACCTTAGGAGATGGTCCTGGCGTTTCAAATTTTATGGGTGTCTTCTACAGACTGCCCGTATCAGCTCTTTTCATAGATGTTCAATAGGATTCAGTTCAGGACTCATAGAAGACCACTTCAGAATAGTACAATGTTTAGTTCTTATTCATTTTTGGTTGCTTTTAGCTGTGTGTTTTGGGTCATTATTCTGTTAAAGGACCCATGCTGTGGTAGTTTTTTTATTTAATTGTGGCCTGAACTGATGCCAGACACAGCAAAGCAGCTCCAAAACATAACTGTGCCTCTTCCGTCTTACATTGTAGGTATGGTGTTCTTTTCTTTGAAAGCTTAATTTTGTCGTTCGCGGACGTAGAACTGATGTGACTTGCCAAAAACGTCCAGTTTTGACTCATCTGTCCAAAGGACATTCTCCCAGAAGGATTGTAGCGTGTCAATATGCTATTTAACTCAGTGACGAATGGTGCGATCTGAAACTGACGTTCCTTCACCTTTGAGTTCAGCTTGTTTCTCTTTGGCAATAGTCCTTGGTTCTTTTTCTACAATTTGAACTAGATTTTCCTCTTGCGTTTGCGCCCATGGAGGTTGGCAACAGTTCCATGGACCTTGAACTTCTTAATAATAATTGCATCTGTTGTCACAGGAAATCATGCTGCTTGGATATGGTCTTGTAGCCTTTGCCTTTACCATGCATGTCTTTTTATTTTCTTTCTGATCTCCACAGACAACTTTCCTTTGCTTTCTCTAGATCATGTTCAGTGTGGTGCACACAATATTACCAAACGGCACAATGACTACATTTGTCCATTTGAAATGTGCGTAATGACTGAGATGTGACACTAATTGGTTTATAATATAATTATAATCCATTTATTTATCTCTTCTAAGGGGTAGCAACTAATATTTCCATGGCCATTTTAGAATATCCTTGTACAATAATCAATTATGAATGAATGTATATTTTTTCGTAGCTCCCTTGCTTTATTCTATGACATACCAAAGGCGTGCAAGTATACGTGATACAGTAGTTTTCACTTTTCAAGAGGAATGAAGCATTATTTTAATGAGCTGTCAGGGTACCAACAAATCTTGCATTCCTGAGGTCCACACTTGTTTGTAAAATACATTTGTGCCATTATTGTTGTTCTAGTGGATGCTTTGGTTTTGAGACCAATAAATGTATCTAAAGTCCTTGTAAATATGTTTCAAGCTGATCACAAAAATAGGCAGGTAACTTCCGTCAAAGGATTCTCAATCATTTTCTAAAAATGTCTCCCCATAGTGTATGAGAATGAAGACCAGTTGCTATGGCAACCTGATGCCCTGCCGGAGCAGAGGGTGAAAGACTTCCTGCGTAACACTTCTCAAATGGTTGATAGGAAGCTGGGGGCTACACTGGAGAGTGGTCTTGTTCAAGACAATGAGCAGGTAAAAATCTTTTTACACTGCTCCAAAATAATTTAACTCTTAAATCACACATCGGGTCTCAAATATGTTGAATATCAACATTTTTACTATACGTTGTATAATTTGTTGAGATGAAAATGGTGTAGCAACGGTCAATAGTAAACAATCATTAACTGAATGAGGGCTGGATTCAAACTCTGAAAATCAATGTGAACAATTGAAATCACAGGCTGTTTCACTTTGCGTGAACTTCACCACAGCAACTCAAGGTGTCTCTGTAGTGTGTATGGCCACCATGTGCCTGTGTGCACTCCCGACAACATGCTCTTGATGAAATGGCGGTTGTCCTGGGGCAATTCCTCCCAGACCTGGATCAGGCATCAGTGAGCGCCTGGGCAATCTTTGGCATTACATACATATTGTCCCTGAGGTTCTTAATTTGGTTCAGATATGGGAATGTGTGGGCCAATCAATGGCATCATTCCCTTTGTCATCCGGGAACTGCCCACACTCTGGCCAAATCCGGCCAGGCATTTTCCTGCACCGGGAGGAACTCTGGGCCCACTGCACCAGCATAAGGTCTGATGCTTCTGAGGATTTCATCCTGTTGCTTAACAACTCAGGGTATTGTTGTCTAACACGCCTGTGTGGCTCTCCAAGTATATGCCTCCCTAGACCATCACTAACAAACTGCCAAATTGTTCATGCTGAATGATCCAGCATTTCATTCGCCATGGCGTTTCTCGACTCATTCACGTTGGTCATATGCACTCCGTGTGAACCTGCTCTCATCTTTGAAAAGGACAGGTTGCTATTGGCGGATGCCAATCAAGCTGCAAGGTGCTGGGCTGTGAACACAGGTCTCACTATGGGACTTCGGGCCATGCCACCATTATGGATTCTGTTTCTGACAGTTTGGTCATAAACATGCACACCAGTAGCCCGCTGGAGGTTAAGGTTAGTACGTTTTTTAGCTTTTGTTGGGCCCCGGCAGTGCTCCTCCTGTTCCTTCCTGCATAAAAGAGCAGATGCCAGTCCTGCTGCTGGGTTGATGCACTTCTTTGACCCCGTCTTCTCCTCGTGTAATGGCCGTCTCCTGGGAATTACTCCATGATCTTGTGACTGTACTGGGAGACAAGGCAAACCTTAACCTCTGGATGTGCCATCCTGGAGAAGCTGGACTACCTGTGCAACCTGAATGGGCTGCCTGTACCGCTTTATGCTACCAGTAGTGACGAGGACAATGGCAAAACGCACAACTAGAGAAGAATCAGTCAGGAAGGATTAAGAGATCAGATTGTGGCCACCACTTGCAAACCTATTACATTTTTCAGAGTTGTTTTGCTGTGGCCGTTCCAGTTCACCTGTCGTCACTTTCATTTGCACCAAAAAAGGTGACTCTGATTCACAATAGCTTATGCTCCTTAACTGGAAAGATGGGATATCCCTGAAGTCGTTTTTCTGTGATGATTTTGTTCCCTTAATTTTTTGGAGAATATATATATATATATATATATATATTTTGCTTTGCTCTTGATCTTTCTTTTGAGCCGTAACTGACCAGTGTTATTCATCCCTCTCAAGGCATTGTATGAGCTTGTGAAGTGTAAGTACAACATCCGTGATGCGCTTGTGCATTATGACCAAAATAAGAAGTCATCCAAGGGTAAGTTGACTTTCTTACACTTAGATTATAATTGTATTGAACAGTTTAATTCAATACATTTATTAATTTCAGGTGAAATGGCTCCTTGGTCTGAAGAAGAATGCAGAAACTTTGAACTTGCACTTTTACTTTATGAGAAGAACTTTTACCTCATCCAGAAACACAAGGTAAGAAACATGCTTTAAAAACCGGCTATACAGGGTATTAAATAAAGTTGAATATTGCTTATCTAGGTAGTAGAGGTTGAACGATGGTAGACTTTTAAATGCAAATAACGATAGTTTGTTGCAGGAAAATGCAGATTTACTTGGCCTATACCACCCCCCACTCCATGGAAATAAGTTTCACTTTTGGATAATAAACTTAATAATAATCTTTGACTTTATTAGCAACAGAATAACTGTGGAACTGAACATCTAAGTCAATGTAATAAATACCTAAATGAACATACACATCCGGAACTGTACTTTAAGCTGACAGTGGGTGGAATATGGATACACTGCTCAAAGAAATTAAGCAAACACATATTCATCATTGCGTAACACAAGTCAATTTACCTTCTTTCTTGTTAGAAAGCAAAAAGCGATTGTCACTTGTTTTGTTGCTAAGGAAAGTGACAACAGGTGCACCAGTTGGTGACCACAGACATTTGCTCTTCTCTAATCCTTCCTAACTGATTCTTCTCTAATTTTGCGTTTTTACTGGTAGCATGAGGCGGTACCTGCAGCTCATTCAGTTTGCATAGGTAGTTTAACTGCTTTAGGATGGCTATTAAATATGTGCTGTCACAAGAAAGTGTGCCCAAGTGGTGCCACAGACTGTCCAGCAGCTCACTGGTGCACTGATCCAGGTCAGGAGATCCCCCAGGACACCATCCGTCGTCTCATGAGGAGCATACACAGATGTTGTCTGTAGTGCATACAGGCACGTGGGAGGCACACACACTCACTTATCATCACCCTCATTCATCGTATGATGGTGCAATGATTTGTGCAATTACAGTATGTGTCGCATCTACAGCACCAACTACACGGGTGGTGCGGCTATGGCCATGAAGTGGGCTTGGTTTTTTTGTTTTTTTAAACAGGAAATCGTATGAATTGTTGGACGATGTGTGGTCGGGAGAGGGCATTTTTTGTTTAATGCAATATTCAATTGACGCATGGCTGAGAAATACCCAGTTTGTCTGTGCTGCAAAACTGCATTTTCCCTGTAGCCAAGTAGCGTAGGGTTGTCAAAGCCTTGATCTCAGGTGTTATTGGGTTGTTTCCGTTTGGTGAAGTAATCGCATCCCTAACTAACTTTTCAGGTTATCCTTGCGATTGAAGCGATAACGTTTTACAAGCTCCTTATCACAAAAAGATCTTTACGTTCAATGGTGGATTGCCAGTAACAGCCATTTTAGGATTTTCTGATTTGGTCGTAGTCCTCTTGACTACCACTAACTTTTCACAGATTTAGGAGCAGTTTTTTGCGCTGAAACGCTTTGTAAAATACTCTTTGAGCCTTTAAGTCCTAAAATTAGGACTGACATGCTCATTATTTTTAAGAGTTTCTCCTAAACCGGCAAGGCAGTAGATTCTTGAGGCCTTGATATTTTGTAGATATGGCCCCTAATTACTCTGTATGACATTCCGGAGTATATGCAATTTGCTGTCTTAACTGAAAATGTATATTTGTGCAATTCTCAAAACTTATGTCCATGACTGTATTTTGTTCATCAGAACGACTATTTATTTTATACACATAGCACTTGACCTGTGTAAGTATATTGTACACATAGCTATGTGAAGCCATTTTCCCCACAAAGTCCGTAATTCCAGTTGTGAAACTTGATATCATAATGGAAGAAACGGCTTGTCTTCATTCTTTCTAGAAAGGCAGCCCTTTTTGTTTTGGTAACAGAACAGCCTGAAGTGTGATTTGGTGGATTACAAAATTGGAAATAATTATGTCCATTACCGTCCAGAAAGCATTACATCTGTTGTGCATTTGGTCATGTTGTAATGCCACTCTTACTAACCGTTAATGATCGTGCATATTTCCAGGGTAAGGAAAATGTGCAATTTAATGTATGGATAGTTACGTGTTTGAAAGAGAGAACGCCACATTGGTATTTAAGTAACATTTTAATGGGTTCTTTTCCATTCTGTCTGCCTATCATGTATTGTGAAGGAGCTGCTGATTGTGTTGTTATACACTCTGTGTTTGTATCCCAAACATATTGGGACATATTACACCTACAGGAGCTTGTATGACATCCCATTGTAAATCCGTAGGTATTAATATGGAGTTGGTCGCCCCTTTGGATTTATAACAGCTTAGAATTTCCCTTCTGTGAAACTATGGGGTCAAGGCCAACCACAGAAAAACAACCCCATAGCATTATCCCTCCTCAATCAAACTTTACAGTTGGCACAATGCAGTCAGGCAGGAAACGTTGTCCTGGCAGTTGCCAGATACAGAACTTGTTTCCACTTCTCCAGAGTTGGCGCCGTGCTGTACACCACACCATCCGCAATTGGCATTGTGCTTGGTGATGTAAGGCTTGCATACAGCTGCTCAACCATGGAAACCCATGCCATGAATCTCCCAGTGCACAGTTTCATTGCTGATGTTAATGCCGGAAATTTTTGGAATTATTTGGAACTCTGCAATTATTGATTCAGCAGAGTCAATGGTGCGTTGGGGACTTATTTTTCACTATGCGCCTCAGCACTCGGAGGCCCCAATCTGTAATTTTATGAGAACAATCTTGAGCTCAACGCTATGATGGTTGTGGATTTTAGGAAGAACCCAGCACCACCCGCCCACATCACCCTGTGTGACTCCTCAGTCATCATTGCAAAGTCCTTTCGCTTCTTGGGCTTCATTATCAACCAGGACGTCAAGTCCATCACCAACAAAGCACAGCAGAGGATGTACTTCCTATGGAAGCTGAAAGACAATGATGCTACAGTTCTACACCGTCCATCCTCACAATCTGGTACGTTGCTGCCACTGCCAAGGACAAGGGCAGACTGCAGCGTATCATTCAATCTGCTGAGAAGGTGATTGGCTGCAATCTGCATGCTTCATTTTATACACCTGTGGCAATAGGACTGAATGAAACACCTGAAATCAATTATTAAAAGGTTTGGCCAAATACTTTTATCCATGTAGTGGATATCAGAGAGAACTCTAGTGGGGTGAAATAAACGAAAAAACAATACAATTCCAAGGTATAACCCAGGACTGCAAGGTTTAGCCTTCATTTTCTAACCCTTTTGCCAGAATAATGCGTTGAATGTCTTATGATGAATGGATAATTGCTTTCTTAGAAAAATGTCTTTGACATTTGGAAAAGCGTAATTCAAAGTTTGACAGTGTTTGTGTCTCATAAAATCAAGGAAGAAAGATTTGATGTGGTCTTTCACAGTCGTTTTGATTATTTTAATGAGTTAATAACATACACTTCAGCAAAAGTGGCCCTCAAATGATTAGATATTTCCATTGGCCCATAGTTCTGCTAGGCTTGCACTTTTGGCTAGCCAAATTCTAACAACCTTGCTTTCAAGTTAAACAGTTATTTTCAGTCTAATAAATTGATAATGTCGCTCTACAACCATCAACCTTATAGTGCTTATATAAACAAATAACTCTGTCTAATAGTTAACATTGTTTAAACATAAATTATCTCAAGTACACAAGGTCATTGTGTATGGAGCCTCCAGCTCATCTCAAGGTGAAGACATTACAGGTGACCGGTGGAAGCTGCGCAGCAAACCGCTTTTATCACAGCCAAGATCTGCCAAGCGATTAATGGGTCAAACTCTACTAGGTAGTGCAAGGGTTTATATCCCTGGATTTCACCCCTTCTCCAACTGTTTTCTTTTCAGGTGAATACAAGGACAGTTGCTGAATGTGTTGCCTTCTACTACATGTGGAAAAAGTCAGAGCGATTTGACTTCTTTGTCCAACAAAACCGGTTTGGGAAAAAGAAGTTCAGCAGCTACCCTGGCGTAACGTGAGTGAATGTTTTGTAATGAATTTACCTTGCATTCTGTATAAAATGTTCCCTGTTTTCTTGTGATGTTGTAGTGAATATATTTTGTAGGATCACTTCATCTGACCAGCATACACTTTATTTGAAGAAAATGTTACATTTCAACCATTCCAGGGTGCTTTCTCATTTTTAATAACATAAATGGCTTTTGTTTGCTAGCTAGAATCCGCTCAACCGTTTAACAGTTTTGTACACTTTGGTACTCATTGCACTTCAAAACCCTTGGATAAATTTGGTTTATCTCTTGAACATACCTCTTCATGTTCTCGTCAGCTAGCTAGCTAGCTGTACTCGCTGATGGGACTGGGATTGTTTGCTAGGAATTGTGGGAATTGGTGTTGGATGCGCGGACATGATTTTTTATTACACGATAGACTACAACCACCAAGTAGAATAGCTATGCGCCATTGATTCACCTCACACAGAAACAAGCGCACAAGCTAGGGCAGGGTATTGATTCGATTCCGATTCACAAAGTCCTAATTCGATTGTATTTGCGATTCAATATCAATTAGGTTAGGGATATTTCAGTTACAACAACAATTTTGCTTGGATATAAGAGATTCTCTCAGAACTTATGCTGTTAATTGTACAAGCAAGAAGCAGCCCACAAAATTACATTAAAGTACTTTTTACTTAACATGACAGTCATTGTCAAACAACTGCAGTCATCAACAGAATATAGTTAAACTGTAGACTTCAGCCAGTGAGTCACCATGTTGAATATCATTCTTTTAAAACAAATGTACCGTCTTGTCAAACAAATATACAATGGTTAACAATTAAAGCGCTCTTGCTGACAAAATGGACATCAGGGCGTATATGCTTAAGGAACTCAGGAGTGCCTAACTTTTAAAATGTTGCCTATTTAGTAAGTGTGAGCTAATTTTGTGATGTGAACAAACAAGTGAACTTGGATCAGTACTGTTTTAGAGGCCTAAAATATGGGCCCTGTAAAAAAAAAATCACCACAGCTTATATTGCTAGATACCTGAGTAACTGTATATATTTCACTGAGTAAAATGAAAATAAATGTATAACTTATTTGAAATGCTTGTTTTTCAGGATTTCTTTCTTGATAATTTCTTTGTCAGTGGGCAAACGTACAAAATCAGCAGGGGATCAAATATTTTTTTCCTCCATTGTATATTGTAAGGGCTGGGAATCAATTAAAAATGTATGAATTAATCGCACAATTTGCTGTGATTAATCACGATTTATTACATTTTTACATGTGGTAGAATCACTATAATAAAGCAATAAACACAATGAAGTATATTTTAAATAGAACATATTATGACATCTTGTGAACTGTAAACAAAACTACAGAGTAGTCATTCCCCTCAATTATATGCAGCAGCATTATAAACAAGCTTTAAGGGCCCAGTTCCCCCTAAGCCCTGAACCCTCACAGACTTAAATGACGTCACCTGTAACGTGATTGCGTGGCTGCAAGGGCACAAAATGATATGAATAGGAATGGGACAGATTTATAGCAATGTTGTTGGATCAAATCTGATGAAAGCGTATTTGGATTTTACAAACTACACATGGGCCAGGGCCTGCTCGAGGCATAAGCAACATAAGCGTCTGCTTTGGGCTCCCATCCACCAGGGGGCCCCAGATTGCTTGTGAGCCCCAGACCACTAGAGGAGAAGGGGCCCCCAAATAAAAATGTGGGGTCGGCACTGCGGCCCCAGCGCTGTTTCTGGCTATATGATCCATCAATGAACTTTGTTTAACGTCTTAACAATTTTTTTCTAAACATACTAATGTCAGAAATGTTAAGATTTAACCTGAAAATACATTTATTGAGTTAAGCATACACATGCTAGTATACGTATGTATATATACACATACATACGATGGAATTTCGTATCGTCATACAATAAAATATGCGTTGTTAACCTTGCTTTTATTTTTTGGGTTAAAAATATAATTCTGTTACGTTTTTATTTTCTTACGTTCAATTCCATAGAGCTACAGTATGCAACTGTAACTTGACTTCACCGTAGCCTTTTCTGTATCCAGCCTACTGTAATTTATATTTTTAATAGATGCTTTAAGAGTTCTGAATTCGGAATATGATAACTGTTTGCAATAGTGGACGTATTCAACATTAGCTATTAAACGTTGGACACCCAGCCCCCCCGGTAGAATGAACGAAATGACTTGAAAAATATGATTTAACTGAACGAGATTCAAAGATCCTAGTCAGTAGATCTGATTTTACCATCACTAACTCACAATAGATGGCACAGCAGTAAGTGGTTAAAACCAAGGCTATAGAGTTTGTGATTCAGGCAAAAAAGGTGCTGCGTTAATTGCGTTAAATTCTTTTAATGCGTTAAGTGTTTCAAATATTAACACGTTAACTCCCCCAGCCCTATTCCCTAGCATATTGGGAACTCATTACTACATTTACTTTTCCCCCCTTGTTTTTGAAGAAAAGAAAATGTCTTCAAACAGCACTCTTCTTTTTAGTATTTCAGGGTTCACAGGTACTCAACGACCTGGCCCATGGATGTAGCATTGTCTACTAGGATTTAGACGTTTTGTGGACAGATATGATACTCATCCTCCATGTGTGAAAGACTTCGGTACTCTTGTATTGCATTAGACAACAGTTTAGTTAGGGTGACTTGTGTGATTTTGCGACTCTGTTTCACATCTGCATACTAGTTTGGGATTGCCACTTCACTCAGCTGGTTGCGTGTCGGTAAAACATAGCTTGGTTCAAGTGTTTAATTGAAGTTTCGGAATCCATAATTTTCAACAACGCTGTATGGGTGTAAATCCTTGCATATGATTGTTGTGAGAGCCTCTGTTTTGCATAGACCAATTGTTTTTGTAGCATGTGACATGTCGTACTGTACAGTCCTGATTATCAAATCTTTCCATGTGTGATGATGGAAATGGTGTTCTTCATTTGGTTATTTATAGGTATTATAATACTAGAAGATGTGTTCACAGATGCCCAAATGAATGTTCAATTAAGTGAACTTCATAGAATCAAACATGGAGTTTTAATAATTTTGCTTTGCTGCAAGTCATCGGGAAATCAGCCAGTTATCAGGTGTTCAATTCCGCTGTTCAATCTAGTTTCTGAACCCGTTTTTTTTAAAAGTTGTGGTCCTTTCTGCAGGACCCCCCCAATTTCTCTCTCTTTCTAACACACATCAAGGTATTTTTATAATTTTTTTTAAACACGCCTTATTTGAAAAGCCCTAGGTTAGTCACAAGTGTTTGGTTTGGAAAGTAATGAACACAATCTGGTCTTTCCCTATCTTGTAGGGACCTGATGGACAGGTTGGTTGATGAGGCTGAAGGCTTGGTGGTTGATAGCTCGTCCTCCGTGTGCTCCAGCAGCAATGGAGGAGGCCGGATGGAGCCCTCGACAGAGCAGCAGCTTAACCTCCTCAACTCTATCACAGCCAGTGATTTTTCTGGTGAGCTGGGCCTAACTTAAGAATTAAAGCTAATGAGACGTGGCTTATGAACTACATATTAAGTTTCAATGATTGTGACATTAAGCTGTAACAAAAACGGTGACATTTCTTATTTTTTCCTACTGTATGCACCTTGGTCTATGTGTCAACCTTTTTGTAGGAGTGCTGAACTAATCTGATCTTCCTTATGTTATTTATTGTAAAATTAAATTGAAAATGATATTTAATTCAGCTCTCCTACTCCGAGGCTTGATTCATATGGCCCCCTGATCTTTATTGATCATAGTTGTCCTGAAGATTTAAAGATGGGGTCCTCATCTACATCAAAATACAATTTCAAGTGTGTATATTTTTTCCTTCCCCTCCGTTTAGCATTGACCAGCAGTGTGGCATCTGTGTGTAACCCTCCAGACGTGGGCTGCCTGGACTCCTATAGCTTTTCCTCCTTAGATGGACTCCACAGAGGCTCTTTGAGCCATGGGGAGTCATTGGCCTTCACCCCGAGCCAAGCAGGAGACCCTGACTGTCTCAATCTGCTGAACACTGGCTTCTACCATGCTGACCTAGGCCAGCTGCCGTCCTGCACAGACGACTGTGACCGAGCTCCCAAACGCCTCAAAATGACCCTGCCCGAGCCCTTTAATGAGGCCTCTGTGGGGCTGGACTACGAGGCCCGCCAACATCATATCACAAGTGCCAAGATGGCGGTTTCTGTCACAGACTTTGGTAGCCTGTCCACCAACAGCTACATGGGAGCCCGCACCCATGGCCATACACACACATTACACCAGCAACACACAGCCCTACAGTCAGACTGACTGTCAGTCTGTCAACACACTGACTGTTGCTAAGTAGAGCAATGTTGCTAGATAACCGATCCTACCATCAAGTTTGTGTGTGTATATATATATATATATACACACACACACGCACAGTTGTGTTCAGAATTATTCAACCCCTACAGCAGTAAAGTGTTTTTTCGAGTTTGACATTTATTTTTTATCTTGTTCACAATCAGATCAAAGAAGAACTTGTAAAATAGACAAATGCAACTTGAATTTCAACAATATTTTTGTAATATACCAACAAATGTGTTTTTTGTGATTTCCTCACTGACAATATTATTCAACCCCTTAGTCACATACATCCTTAGTACTTAGTTGAACACCCTTAGGCAATAATAATGTCGTTCAGGCGTGAAACATAGCTTGACACAAGTTTCTTGCAGCGATCTACAGGTATCCTAGCCCATTCCTCATGACCCATTCCTCATAATCTTCCAGCCCTTCGTCTGCAACCAAGCTCTGGTAGATTTGGAGGTATGTTTGGGATCGTTGTCCTGTTGGAAGGTCCAACGTCTCCCAAGCTTCAGCTGTGTCACTGACTGCATGACATTTACACCCAATATCTCCTGGTACTTAATTGAATTCATGATACCTTGCACACACTGGAGATTCCCTGTACCTGAAGAAGCAAAACAGCACCAGAGCATGACTGACCCTCTGCCATGCTTCACAGTAGGCAAGGTGTTCTTTTCTTTATAGGCCTCGTTCTTCCTCCTCCAGACATATCGTTGATCCATAGGCCCAAAGAGTTCCAATTTGGTCTTGTTGCTCCAGAGAACCGTATCCCAAAACCTTTTGGGTTTGTCCACGTGGTTTCTGGCATACTGGAGTCGACTCTTCTTGTGCTTTAGAGTCAGCGGGGGGTGCGCCTGGGAGTTCTGGCATGGAGGCCTTCATCTCGCAGTGTGCGTCTTATTGTCTGGGCTGAAACCTGAGTACTTCCCTCTGACATGTCCTGTTGCAGTTCCTTAGCTGTCACCCATGGAGTGTTCTCCACCTTTCACCTCAGGTACCGGACAGCAGTCGCGGACAGCATCCTCTTTCTGATGCGCCCAGGTAGCGTTTCCACTGCGCCTTTAGCTTTAAACTTGTGAATTATGCTTCCAATGGTGTCTCTTGACATGTTTAATGTCTTTGCAATTTTTTTATATCCATATCCTTAGAGAAATTACCTCCTCTCTTTACTTCTTTGACCATTCCCTGGACTTCACCATGTTGCAAATACACCTATGATCTAGAAATAACAAATGAGTATCGCAGTCCTTTTTACTCTGCTGAATTGGTGTTCATTATGGTTCAGTTCACATCTACTGGTATGTGAACTGAGTCTACAATATATGACAATATATTACACTATAATATAATAATAATAATATACTACAATATATGATTGAATATACAAGATTGCAACCTCTGTTCTAAAAAGCGGTTATCTTTAAGGGGTTGAATAATATTGTCAGTGAAGAAATCACAAAAAACACATTTGTTGGTATATTACAAAAAATATTGTTGAAATTCAAGTTGCATTTGTCTATTTTACAAGTTCTTCTTTGATTTGATTGTGAACAAGATAAAAAAAATATTTCAAACTCGCAAAAACACTTCACTGCAGTGGGGGTTGAATAATTCTGAACACAACTGTATATATTTGTTCATTGGAGATTATATTTATTGTGTTCTATATGTGTATATACTTTTTTTACTATGACATCAGTGATGTCTTGTATAGAAGAAAAAATATATTGGTTTCTCAAGAGTTGAATAGCCATTTATTTTTCAGTCGGACATTGGAAAGTGTCACATCCAGTGTATCTACACTGTTGCATTGGAACCATTGGGGGAGGGTTTATTTTTTATTTTTTTTGTAGGATCCATCTTATTAGCAGATTGTGAACTCACCACTACATCAACTGTTTTTTGTTTGCTTTTCCCTTTGCTCTACACGCAGCTTTCTTCTCATTGGTATTTCCCGGAGTTCACAGGTACTCAACGACCTTGCCCATGGATGTAGCGTTTTCTACTAAGGTTTTAATGTTTTATGGACATACAGTACTCGTCCTCCATGTGCGCGGTCAATTCCAGCTTCTGTATACTGTAACATTTGAGCACTTTGGAAACTAATGGGGGAAGATTTTTTAATTTTTTAACACTTTCCAGAATTTCATAAGCTGAATTTCATTAATAACAGTTAAGCACCACTCTCGTAGTGATCTCACAGCTAAGCCAGTTTTGTGTTTTATTTTAGACAATGTATTTCATATGAATGAAAGAATTCCTGTCAACATTGTTTGTCAATTGCCAATGTGAAATTTGGACCTAGGTCATTTGACTTCCGTAATGTGGAAAATGTACTTTAGTTAGTGTGAGTAAGGTGTGTAAAATGAATTTCCAATAAGGATTTTACAAATGTTTATGTTAAATCTTTACTATTGAATGAATAAGGAAAGATGTTCAGTATAAATTATGTGGTACAAACATTCTCCTGGGAAACAACATATTTGCTAAATGTTACTTGGCTGTTTTTTGGTGGGTGCTTATTACCAAAACATCTGACTGAGTTACCAGTATTCATGTTGATCTGGTAATAGTTTGTTTAGTTCCATTGTGGAAATTCAGTGGTTTTAGTTTGCAACACACTTGAGGAAGGGCCCATTAAGGAACAGAGCCTGGCGATTTGTCTGTACTACCGGAAATCGCACACCTGATTGATTCGAAGTCTGTATTTTTCCATGAATTATGGGTAAAGATGAATGGAAAGAAAAATAAGCTCTGGAACTGGCTTTTAAGTTATTTGGGGCACGATTAGTTAGGTTTAACATGATTGCTATTTAAAGTTATTATATTTAAAAAAAATCGTAAGTATTGGAATGGCATATGCATCAAATATGCGGCTTTGAATGTTAGTCTTTTTCTGCTCATCAGCACCCAGCATGCCAGTTGTCCAGCGTCGATTGCAGTCAAATTTATCTATGCATAATTTTAATTGAATCTGTCTGATTAGTACAAAAATGTACCTTGCGAGGTGAAACATCTGTTGTATTTTCCTTGGTTATGGTATCAGTAACCATAATTGGTCCAGTAAATCACATGGGATAAAAAGTATTGTCTCCCCAAGCTCTATTGGATGTCGAATGTACTGTGTTGCTTATCTCTTACAAGGCAATAATTTGTAAATATGTACAGATAATGGTAAACCTTCCTCCGTGGAATTGTAATGCTCCAGTCGAGTTTTAAACTTAAGCCACAGAAATACCCACTAACCTTTTTTTATTTTTTTTTATAAATTTTTTTGGGCATTTCTTGGAGAATTGTATTTATTTATTTATTCATTGAAGAGCTTCTGATAGAGCAGTACAATGCCTAGAATGGACTTGGTAATTTCACTGTCACATCACAAAAACAACTTGCAGTATATGCATTTAGTCCTTAGCTAGCTATGGAACTATGGCATTTGTTGTATGCAGTATTAATGTACCAGACTTTGTCTATTGAATGTGTTTAGGAAAGCATATGTTATTGAGAATCTCAGTGCTTGGTATGACAAATGCTGGAAACGTTTATTCCAGCTAAATGTTGTACCTTTCTAGAATTACACCTTGTTGCTGTGTTGGTTGAAGTTTTGTGAATAGGTTAATAATGTGAAGGGTGTTAAAAGCATATTTACAATATTTCATTATACATAATATACATTTGTATAACATTACTCAACTCTCTGTCTTTAATATATATTGACTTAAAGGAGTGTTAAGTAATGGAAATGTAACATGCTCTTGGGCTCAGAATTGCCTTATTTCAATTTAGAGTAACTGGCCACATCTAAAATGAATATTTGCAGGCCATTAGTACAAATTACATTTTGGCATATTTGAGCCTTCATAACTGTTGTCATTGACAGATTTAATGGTAAATATGCTTATTACAGGAATTTGGATATGTCACAAGTGAAAATAATGGTGAAGTTAACAAACATTTATGATTTTTTCCCGGATGTACTTTAAGTAAAGTGGGACGAAATTTGTACATTGTTATTATAGAAAAAAATGATTGCAAAAAATGAAAATTCTCACATTCAGTATATCAAGAATCAGAAATTGGTAGGAATTAAGTTCCTACCAAATGTGTTTTCCAAACATGATTTTAAAATATTATTATGCAAGATTATTTTGACTCCCACTTCTTTGAAATTAAAATATACTTGAATATATAAGTATAAAATGTTTTCCCAGCCTTTGAGCGCCGAATATAATGATTACTAATATCAACTTCTCAAAATTGCACAAACTCTCGCTATCTATACCATTGATTTTTATTTGACAAAAAACTAAACAAAAAAAAACAACAAGCAATTTGGTTATGTAGCGTTGTGCAATAATTTGTGCCATAAACTCTTGAGTAACTCAGTTTATTCAATTTTGTATTTAAAGTATAGGTTTAAGAGAAGGTGTATGCAGTGGATTCCACTTATGCCCATGTGTACATTTGAACCCATCCCTTGGTCCTGTACAGATAAAATGTGAGACCTAATATTCAACACGCCTGTTGAGTTACCACGATGTACTTACTTTTGACAGTTCATTTGGGCTTTACTGACTGTAGTATAGACAATCAAGACAGGATGTATTATAATTATTCAAATGCAGAGTTTATTGTTAATCTGTATATAATCTTTTTGTTAACTTCTGTTCCAGTCCAAAATCGGGTGTTAAGATGCAGAAATAAATTGAAATGTTCTTATGAATATGGCCTACTCAAATTAATCTTGTCTTCAACTTCCACTTTGTGTTTCATGTAATATGCTTTACAAAATAAATTATGTGGCCATTGATCTTAGGAGAAGCTTTAGTTTGAAAAAAGTAATGAAACTAAAACCTTCTGGGTTTGGAGACATGTTCATACTAGGCAACAATGGATATAAACATATTAAGTGATACAAGGGAATCATTAATTTACTGTAGGATGTATGCCTGTTCGTTTGTGATGTGGGGATAGGAGACATTTCAACATTCAATAGAAAGAGTACATTTGAAAAACAAATGGGTTTTAAGCTTTTGCAGTTGCATCTCTCTAGACTTTCCCTATCGACATTGGCCTACAGTCATGGCCAAAAGTTGAGAATGACATTCATTTTCTGTCTGTAAAAGTCTGAGTGATCAGATACATTTCAATTAATTGCAAAGTCCTTCTGGCAAAAGTTTACTTAATCCCCCAAATAACAAATCGTCTTTGGGTCTATAGAGAGTGCTATATAAGTTTAATGCATTATTATTATTATTATTTCAGTCCTGCCCCAAAGGACCAGCTGACATCATGTCAGTATTCTCTTGTTAAGACAGGTGAGAGTTGACGAGGACAAGGCTGGAGATCACTGTCCTGATGATTGACTTAGCTGAGAACTGAGAATAACAGACTGGAAGCTTTAAAATGAGGGTGGGGCTTGAAATCATTGTTCTTCCTTAGATCATCAAGAATTTTAAAGGAGGAGAGGTTCAATTGTTGTGAAAAAGGCTTCAGGGCACCCAAGAAAGTCCAGCAACTGCCTGGACCGTCGTTTAAAGTTGATTCAGCTGTGGGATTGAGGCACCACCAGTGCAGAGCTTGCCCAGGAAAGGCAACAGGCAGTTGTTAGTGCATCAGCACACAGTGAGGCAGATACTTTTGGAGGATGGCCTGGTGTCGAGAAGGGCAGCAAAGAAGCCACTTGTCTCGAGAAACAACATCAGGGATATTCTGCAAAAGGTGCAGGGATAAGAATGCTGAGGTAAAGTCATTTTCTCGGATGAATCCATGAGTTTTGTGACGAGCAATGCTTTTTCCAGCATGGTGGAGCAACTTGCCATAAGGCAAAAGTGATAACTAAGGGGCTCGGGTAACAAAACATTTAGATTTTGGGTCCAGTCAGGAAACGTCCCAGACTTTAATCCCATTGAGAACTTGTGGTCAATACTCAAGATGCGGGTGGACAAACAAAAACCCTACAAATTCTGACACACAAATTCTCACACACTTGATTATACATGAAGGGGCTGCCATCAGTCTGGATGTGGCCCAAAAGTTAATTGATAGCATGCCATGGTGAATTTTAGAGGTCTTGAAGAAGAAGGGTCAACGTTGCAACTGTTATTGCATTTGACACTTATGAAGTGCTTGTACTTATACTTCGGTAGACCTTAGTAACATCTGACCAACAGATCTAAAAACACTGATGCAGCAAACTTTGTGTAAACCAATACTTGTCATTCTCAAATCTTTTGGCCACGGCTGTACAATATATTGCATTAGCTATAATACTCACCCAATGTCTGACTTTTGGCATATTGGACTGTTCTGTGATGGGTCCTCTTCAGACACAAAACAAGGATGACCGATTGAAAGCAAATCCTTTGCAATAGTTTTAGTAAAAGTGGTTGACTAAACACCTGGCAATATGCAGTCATTAAATATAACTTCTGATCTCCGTGTGGTATACTCTTTGTATTTTAATTCATGGTGAAGAACAAACAAACTGTTGTACCAAAGCAGAACTCTATATCAACTTGTACGCCATTGTTTAAACAAGCATTCCACTAAACTTGTAGTTGAAACAATTTGTTTTATATTATTAACATTAGACTAATTAGAAGATATTCATACCTTTAATGTGCCAGGGTTGTGGGACTCTATGTGAACTGGTAACAATACAAAGACTACATGTTCATGGTTTCATGTAGCTCAGATATTCGAACTATGAACATGTAGTCTTTGTATTCATAACTATGAATTTCCAAAATTCTGTTTCTCCATCCCACAGCTTTGTACAGTAAGAGGCTGGGACAGCACTGATTTAACTGCTGATGAAATAAGAATATTAATATAAGAAAATGTCCAGAAAAATAATAAGCCTGAATGACTGACTGGTTTTCCATAACAAAATGTTTTATTAACTAATTGTTGGTGGTCAGGGTTGAGAAAACATTTAGAAAGAAAAGATACATTTAATAAATCAAAGTTTCTGACTTTAGAGACAAATGAAACAATCCAGATGTGTTGCAAGACTAGGCCCATCCCATGTTATAATTGTTTCCTTAGGTGTAACTGCCTTTGCGGCTGCAATGCATATACCCTTGCAGGATTCGTAAGATTAGGGTCCACTGCAATGAAAACCCCCCCTTTTTTATCAACAACAGTATGCAATAATATCAACAGCATAAAATGTTCAAAAATATCTAATCAAAACATTTAAATGTCTGCGGTAGGCTGCGGTTGATCTAATTCACAATGGTGAAGTAGTTTGAGAAGAGTTCCTCCCCTGGATGGATGTCTCTTAATGCAACAAGGACCACACATCTTAAAGGCCTGGAGGAGGAGACAAAAGCTAGCTAGTTATTCTGGAACAGGAAGTGCAAGACTGAGTTTCAGGTTCAAAAGATGAAATGTGGTTTAGACATGGAGCTTCAAAAGTGCATATCAACAACATCTATTCATACTGCAAATTGTATATTTAATCTTTGGAGTTAAAGTTATACATATACTGTGTGCATTCATTATGGTTAATAAAGGCCATGTGAGGGTGCCAAAAGTATTTGGACAGTTAGATTTCATGAAATAGAAAATACAAAACAATTACAAAAATAAAATATAGCTGCAAGCAGCAATGGCGGTTTCTCCGTAAACTGGTGACAACTGGACCTGCCTTTGTTTTGAATGCCCTTTTTGAACATTTGACCCATACAGGGATTCGAACCAACCAACCGTGGACAACCATGCCAGCCCTCGCTTCGAACGCACTTGTTGAACATTTAACCCATTTGGCCGACACTGGGAATCGAACCAGATACCACCAGCTTACACGCCCCAGCCCTATCCCCGGTACCATTGGGACGGCTGGGAAACACTGTGGATGTGGACACTGTGAATGAACTGAATGGGACTTGCAATGAAAGTGAATAATTCAGCCTTTTTGGATGGTTAAATTATTATTCCGGCCATTTGGTATTGTTTAGTATTTTCCTAAGTGAAAATTGGACCCATACAGGGATTCAAACCAGGTACCACCAGCTCACAAGCCCCAGCCCTATCCCCGGTACCATTGGGACGGCTGGGAAACACTGTGGATGTGGACACTGTGAATGAACTGAATGGGACTTGCAATAAAAGTAAATAATTCAGGCATTTTGGAAAGTCGAATTATGAACCCGGCCATTTTGTATTGTATAGCAGATTCCTCTTCATTGTGACAACTGATAAGTCATTTGGCGGACCCGAGTAGTGATCCGCCAACGACGAATCATGAGTCCTATGCCTTGACCACTGTGCCACCAGAGATGTGCTGTGAATCACTGGGGATGTGCTGCGACCTTGTAACTGAAGTGAATGGGACGTGCAATAAAATTGTTTTTCAAAACTTTGAATGTTGCTGTTTTTGCATCCCCATTGCACAGCCTGACCCTTTTTATTGTCCTCCTCATGTGTGGCCATAGTCCAAAGGTCAATGTGGTCTTTTTATACAGACCCATATATCAGTGGTCAAAGTTCAGATTTGCATAGATTTGAATAACTCTGGCGTTTTGCAGCAGATCTCTTAGCTTTGTTCAAACAAAGCTGGGACATGGGACATTTACCCTGCTGATGTGTACCAAGTTGCAATACTTTTGGTGCGGCGGTTTGACAGAAGAAGATTTATTTAGGTCTGGCCAATTAGAGGCCCTACAGCCAATTCCATCATGGCGGACATTATGGGTCCTTTTGGCTTTCTTGTTAACCGTGATGAATGACGAAGGTTTAGAAAGTTTGAGCAAAATTGGACAAAGGGGGTGGAAACGCCAGCTGTGTAAAAACAACTGCTTCCTATAGCGCCATCTATGGGCGAATGTGTCCCATTCTTGGTGTGGGAGTAGTGGTGCACCTGTAGCATCTATGTGCCGAACGGCTAAAAATTTGACCAGGGACTTTTGGAGCTACGGGGCACGATAGCGGAAAAGAATAATAATAATAATAAAACTAACAATAACAATAGGTTTCCGCCTGACGGAGAAACCTAAAAAGCGTAAAAGTGGTGCGCGCATATGTGCTCACCCTCTTTGCTATGAAACCTCTAAATAAAATCTTGTACACCCCAATAAGACAAGTAATTAGATAAGTAAAGTACATCTGTGTGCAATCTAAGTGTTACATTATGTTATTTTATACAGTCATGTGAAAGAATTTGGAAACCCCATTAAATATTTTGTTCTTTAAGAACTATGGACATATTTATATTTGATGTTCTTTCAAACATTATATATAGATAAAGGTGATGTAAAAACAATGACATTTTAACCATGATATCATTTAATTAACAAAAGATTTAACAAAGACGCCATTTCCTACTGAGGAAAAAGTTAAGGAAACCCTATACTGTATCTCTGACATCAACAAGGAGAACGTTTTTCCCATCCCTCAATGCACAATTTTTTCATCTGTGAGATGTTTGTTGGGTTTCTTGCATGCACAAACCCGTTTCTAATCACCCCACAGCATCTCAATAGGATTAAGATCCCGGCTTTGACTTGGTCATTCCATAACTCTCCATTTCTTTCTTTTGAGCTATTCCTTGTTGGATTTACTGGAATGTTTTGGATCATTGTCATGTTGCATAGTCCACATTTGCTTCAACTTACATTTTCAGACATGTGATTTTAAACTTTCTTCAAGCACCGGCTGAAACAATGAAGAGTTCATAGTGGATGATGATGAGCTGCAGCAAAGCAGTCCCAAACCATGACATTTCTACCCCCATGCTTCACAGTTGGTCTGATGTTCAAATAATTTTTAGAATGACAAGTGCCACAGGGAGCAGAAAAAACTATCAAAAGACCTGCATAACAAGGTAATGGAACTTCAAAAAAATGGAAAAGGATATAAAATGATATGAGGATACAAAGAAAAACACACAGGAAACCTTAGGAGAAATACAGGCTGCTCTGGAAAAAGACGGTGTGGTAGTTTCAAGGAGCAAAATATGATGATATAAGCAAAAATAAGCTACATGGTTGTGTTGCCAGAAAGAATCCTTTACTGCGCCAATGCCACAAAAAAAGCCTGGTTACAATATGCCCGACAACACCTTGATACGCCTCGCAGCTTCTGGCACACTGTAATTTGGACTGACGAGATTAAAATATAGCTTTATGTTCACATCCATAAGCGCTATGTTTGGAGAAGGGTCAACAAGGTCTACAGTGAAAATAAAACCATCCCCAATGTGAAGCATGACGGTGGCTCATTGATGTTTTGGGGGTGTGTGAGCGTTAAAGGCACAGGGAATCTTGTGAAAATTGATGGCAAGATGATTGCAGCATGTTATCAGAAAATAGTGGCAGACAATTCTTCTGCACAAAAGCTGCGCATGGGACGCTCTGGGACTTTCCAGCACGACAATGACCCTCAGCACAAGGCCAAGTTGACCCTCCAGTGGTTACAGCAGAACAAGTTGAAGGTTCTGGAGTGGCCATCACAGTCCACTGACCATACTTTCATAGAGCCACTATGGGGAGATTTCTAACATGCGGTTCATGCAAGATGACTGAAGACTTTGCATGACCTGGAGGTATTTCTTTTCAAGACGAATGGGCAGCTATGCCATCTGCAAGAATATGAGGCCTCATAGACAAGTATTACAAAAGACTGCATGCTGTCATTGATGAGGGGGCAGTACACAGTATTAAATACAAAGGGTATGCAGACTTTTCAACCAGGGTAATTTCATTTTTTTCTTGGTTGCCATGTTTTGTTTTATGATTGCTATTCTGTTTTGACCTACAGATGAATCGCATAAGAAATAAAATAAATGCGTTTTGCCTGCTAACTCATGTTTTCTTTAATAATGGTACATATATTACCAATTCTCCAATGGTATGCAAACTTTTGAGCACAACTGTATGTCATCTAGTTAAGGAAATGTGGAATAATGGGAACTTGGGACGAACTCCTGCTAAACCTCGTTTTAGCAGGAGCTAAAACATTCAGCTCATGTCTCCTATGTTACTAAAACGAGTAGCAGTATGATGACAACCAGATGTTAGAAGACTAGAAAAGGGGTCCCCCCGGAACGTGTGTCTTTGTCATGCCAAGGAACGTGTATATGCGTGTACTTGGCCTGTGTATCACCAACAAGCTTGAAATAAAATATTTAGAATTAAAGTATTAGTTTCCTGGAGTAGTATATTTAAAAAATATGAATCAAGTAGACTCTATGCACAAACCTGACAAGTGGATAAGAATTATTCCGCAACAACTGTGGCAAGAGCTACCTGTAGGTACAGAGATTACATTTTTGGATTGTTGACTTCTTTAAGGATCTTGCAATCTGCGCTGAACTTGCTAGGACGGCCTGACCTGGGCATGTTGGCAGTTGTTTTAAATGTTCTGTAAATAACTTTACGGACAGTGAAAGTCTGAGAAGTGGCTCAAAAAGAAAGAAATGGGGAGTTCTGGACTGGCCAAGTCAAAGCACTGTTAGAGTTTACAACGCAGAGTGCTATGTGCAATGTGTGTGCGGAGACTACACACACACTTACATCCCCCATGTGTCCTGTCAATCAACAACGATCTATTTTGGGACCATGCCAAAGGTATATAAGTCTGAGTAATTTGAGGACAAGCCGAAGAACCCAACAGCAACACAGAGAACATCTTCATGTACTAATTATTTTGTTATTAAACAACTTGGGGAAGAAATCTACCAGAAGCCAACAGCACGGATCTTATTTCTAATGAGATTCTGTGGGGTGATTTGAGGGCTGTGCATGTAACAATCCAATCAAATGTCACACAGCTGAAAAAAGTCTGCAGGTCATTTCAGCCAAGGGGCTCAATGCCAGCTTTAGGGCCTAGGGTGTCCTTACTTTTTCCTCAATAGGAAATGGCATCTTTGTAAATGTTTTGTTAAATAAATAATATCATGGTTAAACTTTCATTTTTTTTGGTTCAATTACATCACCTTTATCTATAGATATTGATCCACAACATTCCTACCAATCTAAAGATGCAAAATATTTCTTGTGAAACATTCAAGAAAGTCAATACTTTAAAGGACTCTATATTTAATGGGGTGTTTTTTCATATGATTTTGTATATATATATATACTTCATCCCATGCTGGTTTTGTACGTTTGCCCACTGGCAAATAAATGTTCAGTCTATAATTTTAATGGTAGGTCTATTTGAATAGTGAGACAGAATAACAAAAACAAAAATCAAGAAAAATGCTATTCAAATAAGTTAGAAATTGATTTGCATTTTACTCAGTGAAATAAAAATTAGACCACTCTGCAAAACATGACTTTGTACTTGGTGGCAAAACACTTGTTGGCAATCACAGAGGTCAGACGTTTCTTGTAGTTGGCCACCAGGTTTGCTCACATCTCTGGAGGGATTTTTTTGTCCCACTCATCTTAAATTTCAAGGCTGACTATTTGCAACTCGAAACTTCAGCTCCCTCCACATATTTTCTATGGGATTAAGGTCTGGAGACTGGCTAGGCCTTTCCAGAACCTAAATGTGCTTCTTCTTGAGCCACTCGTTGGCTCGGCCATGTGCTTTGGGATTTGTCATGCTGGAATACCCATTCACAAACCATTTTCAATGTCCTGGCTGAGGGAAAGAGGTTCTCACTAGAGATTTGACAGTACATGGCCCCATCCATTGTCCCTTTGATTCGGTGAAGTTGTCCTGTCCCCTTAGCAGAAAAACACCCACAAAGCATAATGTTTCCACCTCCATGTTTGATGGTGGGGATGGTGTTCTGGGGTCATAGGCAGCATTCGTCCTCCTCCAAACACGGCGAGTTGAGTTGATGCCAAAGAGCTTGATTTGGGTCTCATCTGACCACAACCCTTTCACCCAGTTCTCCATTCAGATGTTCATTGGCAAATTTTAGACGGTCCTGTACATATGATTTCTTGAGCAGGGGGACATTGCCGGCACTGAAGGGTTTTAGTCCTTCACGGTGTAGTGTTACCAATTGTTTTCTTGGTGATTATGGTCCCAGCAGCCTTGAGATCATTGACAAGATCCTCCAGTGTAGTTCTGGGTTGATTCCTCACTGTTCTCATGATTATTGAAATCTTGCATGGAGTCCCAGACTGAGGGAGGTTGACAGAAAATGTGTATTTCTTCCATTTGCGAATAATCACACCAACTGTTGTAAACTTCTCACCAAGCTGCTTGGCGATGGTCTTGAAGCCCATTCCAGCCTTGTGTAGGTCTACAATCTTGTCCCTGACATCCTTGGACAGCGCTTTGGTCTTGACCATGGTGGAGAGTTTGGAATCTGATTGATTGCTTCTGTGGACAGATGTCTTGTATAACAGCTACTTGGGAGCCAGAAATCTTTCTGATTGATAGGGGATCAAATACTTATTTCACTGAGTAAAATGCAAATCAATGTATAACTATTTGAAATGCGTTTTTCTAGATTATTTTGTTGTTGTTGTTATTCTGTCTCTCAGTCTAATTTCTTGATAATTTCTGATAATTTCTTTGTCAGTGAGCAAAGGTACAAAATCAGCAGGGGATCATACCACTGTATATATATACAGTGGGGAGAACAGGTAATTGATACACCGCCAATTTTGCAGGTTTTCCTACTTGCAGGTTTTCCTACTTATCATAGGTACACTTCAACTGTGAGAGACGGAATCTAAAACAAAAATCTAGAAAATCACATTGTATGGTCATTGACCAGGTCCTGCCGAGTAGTTCTGGGCTGATCCTTCACCTTCCTCATGATCATTGATGCACAAGGTGAGATCTTGCATGGAGTCCCAGACCGAGGCTGATTGACCGTCATCTTGAACTTCTTCCATTTTCTAATAATTGCGCCAACAGTTGTTGCCTTCTCACCAATCTGTTTGCCAATTGTCCTGTAGCCCATCCAAGCCTTGTGCAGGTCTACAATTTTATTCGTGATGTCCTTACACAGCTCTCTGGTCTTGGCCATTGTGGAGAGGTTGGATTCTGTTTGATTGAGTGTGTGGACAGGAGTCTTTTCTACAGGTAACGAGTTCAAACAGGTGCAGTTAATACAGGTAATGAGTGGAGAACAGGAGGGCTTCTTAAAGACAAACTAACAGGTCTGTGAGATCCGGAATTCTTACTGGTTGGTAGGTGATAAAATACTTATGTCATGCAACAAAATGCTAATTAATTACAAAAAAATCATACAATGTGATTTTCTGGATTTTTTTTGGATTCCGTCTCTCACTGTTGAAGTGTACCTATGATAAAAATTACAGACCTCTACATGGTCTGTAAGTAGGAAAACCTGCAAAATTGGCAGTGTATCAAATACTTGTTCTCCCCACTGTATATATATATATATACATACAGCGGATAAAATAAGTATTGAACAAGTCACAATTTTTCTCAGTAATATATATTTCCAAAGGTGCAATTGACATGAACTTTTCACCAGATGTTAGTAACAACCCAAGTAATCCATACATACCAAAAAACCAAAACAAATAAAGATAAAAAATGTAGTTATTTGTAATAATGTGAAATGACACAGGGAAAAATCATTGAACACGCTTACTGATATTTATTTAATACTTTGTACAAAATCCTCTGTTGGTAATTACAGTTTCAAGACGCCTCCTGTATGGAGAAACTAGTTGCATGCATTGCTCTGGTGTGATTTTGGCCAATTCTTCTACACAAACAGTCTTCAAATGTTGAAGGTTCCATGGGCTTCTTCTATGAATCTTGATCTTGAGTACTTTCCTTAGATTTTCAATGGGATTTAAGTCAGGTGATTGGCTGGGCCATACTAGCAGCTTTATTTTCTATCTTTGAAACCATTTGAGAGTTTCCTTGGCTGTGTGTTTGGGATCATTGTCTTGCAGTCCACCCTTGTTTCATCTTCATCATCCTGGTAGATGGCAGCAGATTTGTGTCAAGAATGTATCGGTAAGTTTGCCCATTCATCCTTCCTTCAATTGTGAAGTTTGCCAGTACCATTTGCTGAAATACAGCCCCACACCATGATGTTCCCAACTCCAAACTTCACTGTTGGTACAGTGTTTTTAGGGTGATGTGCAGTGCCATTTGTCCTCCAAACATGGTGTGTATTATGGCATCCAAACAATTACATTTTGCTCTCATCTGACCACAATAAATTCTCCCAGTGTTTCACTGCATTTTCCAAATGATGTGCAGCAAACTTTAAACAAGCTTCAAACATGCTTTCTTTTCAGCAATGGAGTCTTGCGTGGTGAGTGTGCATACAGGCCATGGCGGTGAAGTGCATTACTTACGGTTTTCTTTGAGACAACAGTACCTGCTAATTCCAGGTCTTTTTGAAGCTCTTCACAAGTGGTCCTTTGCTCTTGGACAACTCTTCTGATTATTCTTTTCACTCCTCTGTCAGAATTCTTACAAGGAGCACCTGGTCGAGGCAAATTGATGGTGAAATGATCGTCTTTCCACTTCCGTATTATGGCCCCAACAGTGCTCACTGGAACATTCAGAAGCTTAGAAATGTGCCTGTTACCAATGCCATTGTTATGTTTAGCAATTAGGTTGTGAAGGTCTTGAGACAGCTCTTTGCTTTTACCCATCATAATCTTGTCAATGAGACCTTTTTGTAGGCCATCAGTTGGGACTGAACCATCTGATATTAATTTGAACTGCCAAGGTGCTGGATTGCTTTTACTGATTGATTTCAGCTGTTGCCTTGGCTATCCATGCCTTTTTGCACCTCCCGTTCTTCAAGTGTTCAATACTTTTTCCCTGTGTCATTTCACATTATTATACATAACTTCATTTCAGAAATTATTATTTCATGCCAAATGCACCTTTGGAAATATATTTACTGACCACTTTTAGCCATACTGTCACGTCTCCTTCTGGGGACGTGCCCCCTCCTTGCTCGGGCAGGGTCCTGCGTTCGGCGGCATCGGCTCTCTAGCTGCCACCGTTCCCCTGTTCCCTCCTTTTGTGTTGATTGTTTGTGATGTCCCATGTCTTCACGAACGCACCTCCTCATTGCGCACACCTGTTGCTTGTTTATCTCAGTATATGTGCCTGTGTGCATCCTGTTCAGTGTTGCTTATTGTTACGTGTGATCGTGTCCTATTTAGTCATTTTGGAGATCCTCTTTCGTTGTCATTTTAACGAACATGACGTTTGTTTTTTGTGCCTTATTTTGAACAGGGAAATAAAATAAAGAATTCCCAACTCCTGCGCTTTGTTCCGCATTTTGCTGCACATCACAGAATAACCAACCTATAGATGGAACAAGCAGGAGCCACGGCCCTTACCTCGGTTGAGGACCGAGTTACAGCGCATGGCGACATGTTGGAGGAGCTTGGAGTCGCCATGTCCCAGGTCCTCCAGGCCGTACAAAGTCTGGAGGCTGACCAACAACTACCTACGCCCCCCGTACACATGGCCTCGGAGACCAACTCCCTCCGCTTGGGGCTGCCAAAGGAGTTCGATGGAAAGGCGGCCCGCTGCCAGGGATTCCTCCTCCAATTGGAACTCTTTTTTACGTCCTCGGCGGGACCGATGTCCGATCAGGAGAAGGTGTCGGTTCTCATATCCTGTCTGTCTGGCAAATCCCTGGAATGGGCTACGGCTGTGTGGAATGGGGACAGGCCCGAATTGGATGACTACCCTGCCTTCACCCGCCTATTCAAGGACATCTTCGACCACCCTCCAGAAGGGAAGGAGGCGGGGGAGCGGCTTTTTCATCTGCGGCAGGGGAATTGGAGTGCCCAAGATTTCTCCTTGGAGTTCCGGACCCTGGCAGCAGGAGCAGGATGGAATGATAGGGCGCTGATCGACCACTTCCGCGAGAACCTGAGGGAAGACGTGCGCCGGGAGCTGGCCTGCAGGGACTCGGCTCTGTCCTTCGACGGGCTGATGACGATGGCCATCCGGCTTGACAACCTGCTAGCGAGCCGAGGTCGACGCGACCCACGACCATCCAGCTCCTTTACGACCGCTGATGAGTCCATCCCTATGGAGCTGGGGTCGGCCGGCTCCCGCAAGCCCGTGGGACAGCGTGTCATCTGTACCACCTGTGGCAGGGGTGGTCACGTGGCGGCGCGCTGCTTCTCAGGTTCCCGCATTTCGGGAGGCGGGAGGACCGACGCTCCCGCGTCACCCCAGGTAATGCGACCTGCTATACCTTGGGAGCCCTCCTCCCAGCACATGCACATTGTGGTTTCTTTTTCCCCATTTCCCTGCTCTTTCCCGGTGTCATGCCTTGGTTGATTCAGGGGCTCCGGGGAATTACATAGACACATCGTTGGTGCGGTATCTCGGAATCCCTGTGGTTCCCCTTAGTTCTCCCATTCCTGTGCGGTCTATTGACCAGCGTCCACTCGGGAAGGGGGTGGCGGATCAGCAAACCCTTCCTTTGAGCATGATCCCTCAGGATGGGCACTCCGAGGTCCTCACATTTTACCCTGTTGATTCACCATCATTCCCATTAATTCTAGGTCTCCCCTGGTTAGCTCTCCACAATCCCTCCATGTGCTGGGGTAGGAGGGTTCTCACGGGGTGGTCGCGGGAGTGTCAAGGTAGGTGCCTGGGTGTTTCCATTGGCGCAACCACGGTGGAAAGTCCAGACAGTGCCCCCACCGTGCGTATTCCTCCTGAATATCACGACCTAGCTCGCGTGTTTTCTAAAGAACACGCAACCAAATTGCCACCCCATCGGACCGGGAATTGCGCGATAGATCTGCGATTTGGTTGTGCCTTGCCCCAGGGTCGAGTGTACCCCTTGTCGCAGGCGGAGACGAAGGCTATGGCCACCTATGTCTCTGAGTCTCTTCAACAGGGCTACATTCGACCGTCCACGTCTCCGGCCGCCTCAAGCTTCTTTTTTGTGAAGAAGAAGGATGGGTGTCTGCGCCCCTGTATAGATTATCGGGCACTGAACGAGGTCACGGTCAGGTTTAGTTATCCCTTGCCGTTGATCTCGTGTCGATGCACGGGGCGCGCTTCTTCACAAAACTGGATCTCAGGAGCGCATATAACCTTGTGCGTATTCGGGAGGGAGACGAGTGGAAGACTGCATTCAGTACCACTACAGGTCATTATGAGTATCGGGTGATGCCATACGGATTAATGAATGCTCCATCTGTCTTTCAATCCTTTGTGGATGAGATTTTCAGGGACATGGTTGGCTGCGGGGTGGTGGTGTATATTGACGACATCTTGGTGTACACTGCTACATGCGCTGCACATGTTGCCCTGGTGCGTAGGGTGTTGGAACGACTGTTGGAGCATGACCTGTATGTAAAAGGGGAAAAATTTATGTTTTTCCAGTCGTCTGTCTCCTTTCTAGGTTATCGCATAACTGCATCCGGAGTGGAGATGGAGCAGTCGCGCATTGATACCGTGCGTCATTGGCCTATTCCCACCACGGTCAAGGTGGTGCAACGCTTCATGGGGTTTGCCAATGACTATCGCAGATTTATCCGGGGCTTTGGCAAGGTAGCTGCTCCGATCACTTCTCTGTTAAAGGGTGGGCCGTCCCAATTACGTTGGACCACAGAGGCTGACCACTCGTTTGCTACCCTTAAGGGTCTGTTTACTACAGCCCCTGTTCTTGCCCACCCTGATCCGACGCTACCGTTTGTGGTGGAGGTGGATGCGTCGGAGGTTGGCTTGGGAGCTGTTCTCTCGCAGCGCTCGGGAAACCCCTCGAAGCTCCGCCCCTGTGCCTTCTTTTCTAAAAAACTAAGTGCAGCGGAATGGAATTACAGTGTAGGTGATCGGGAGCTGCTGGCCGTTGTCAGGGCTCTGTCGGCTTGGAGGCACTGGTTAGAGGGGGCTAAACACCCTTTCCTCATCTTGACTGAACACCGGAACCTGGAATACATCCGAGCAGCGAGGAGACTGAACTCGCGACAGGCCAGGTGGGCTCTCTATTTTACCAGATTTCATTTCACCCTCACTTACATTCCTGGAAGTAAGAATACAAAGGCGGATGCACTGTCTCGTGTTTTTGACACCGACAACAGGTCTGTCGATGACTCTCCCATTCTTCCGGGCACATCGATTATTGCGCCGGTGGAATGAGAGATTGATGCGGATGTGGCTCGAGCTCTCCTATTAGAACCCTCGCCTACGCAATGTCCAGCGGACCGTCAATACGTTCCGCTGGATATGAGAGACCAATTATTATTTTGGGCACATACGTCACCCTCGACAGGTCATCCAGGCATAGGTCGCACTATCTCCTGTTTAACACAGAAATACTGGTGGCCCACCTTGGCCAAAGATGTCCGTGTTTATGTCTCCTCCTGCTCGGTGTGCGCCCAGAGTAAGGCTCCCAGGCACCTTCCTTCGGGTAAGTTGGTACCCTTGCCGGTTCCACAGCGACCATGGTCCCATTTGTCTGTGGATTTTTTGACTGATCTTCCTCCTTCACATGGTCATACCACAGTGTTGGTCGTTGTGGACCGGTTTTCGAAGTCCTGCCGTCTCCTTTTCCTCCCGGCCCTGCAGACCGCGGAGGCCCTCTTCACTCACGTCTTCCGGCATTACGGGGTGCCCGAGGATATTGTGTCTGATCGGGGTCCCCAGTTTACATCACGCGTCTGGAAAGCGTTCATGACCAGACTGGGGGTCTCGGTTAGCCTCACCTCGGGATTTGAGCTGGGCAGGTTCCTGCATGCCTATTGCCAGAACCGGCCGGGTCAGTGGTCGGCATTCCTGCCTTGGGCCGAGTACGCCCAGAATTCCCTTTGCCACTCTTCCACTGGCCTATCCCCCTTCCAGTGTGTCCTGGGGTACCAGCCGGACGGACGTCCCCGCGGTGGACGAGTCCACCTGGACTGCTGCTCATGTCCAACTCCGTCGTGCCGTCGCTCGTCAGAAGACAAACGCTGACCGTCACCGCGGGGTTGCCCCGGTTTATGCACCGGGGGATAGAGTCTGGCTCTCGACCAGGAACCTGCCTCTCCGCCTGCCCTGCCGGAAGCTGAGCCCGCGGTTTGTGGGGCCGTTTAAAGTCCTGAGGAGAGTGAACGAGGTAACGTATCGGTTACAACTCCCGATTATCGTATTCACCCCTCGTTTCATGTGTCTCTCCTCAGGCCGGAGGAGCGGAGCTGGGTTCCAAGGCGGGACATCCTTGACCCTTCCTTGCTCCAGGACTTCCACCGTCGCCGCCTGGATCGCCCTGGGCCGCGTCCTCCTGGTTGTCGAGCAGCTGAGGGGGGGTACTGTCACGTCTCCTTCTGGGGATGTGCCCCCTCCTCGCTCGGGCAGGGTCCTGCGTTCGGCGGCATTGGCTCTCTAGCTGCCACCGTTCCCCTGTTCCCTCCTTTTGTGTTGATTGTTTGTGATGTCCCATGTCTTCACGAACGCACCTCCTCATTGCGCACACCTTGTTTGTCCCAGTATATATTTGCCTGTGTGCGTCCTGTTCAGTGTTGGTTATTGTTACGTGAGATCGAGTTCTATGTAGTCATTTTGGAGATCCTCTTTCGTTGTCATTTTAACATACACAACGTTTGTTTTCGTGCCTTATTTTCAACAGGGAAATAAAGCAATTTTTTCCCAACTCCTGCCCTTTGTTCCGCATTTCGCTGCACAACACACATACACTTAACAGAGCTGGACTTTACGGAAGGGTAGCCAGAAACCCCCCAAACATATTGAAGAAGGTACTCTGGTCAGATGAGACTAAAATTAAGCTTTTTTGGCTATCAAGGAAAACGCAAAGTCTGGTACAATCCCAACACCTCATCACCCTGAGAACACCATCCAACACCATAGCGTCATGCTGTGGGGATTTTTTTCATCGGCAGGGACTGGGAAACTGGTTTGAATTAACTGCCGTTAAATAGAGGGGGATACTTTCAGTGTTTTCGAGATTTGGGACTGGGTTGGAGGTTCAACTTCCAGCAAGACAATGACCCTAAGCATACTGCTAAACCACTTTAGTGGTTTAACTGGAAAGATTTACATGTCTTGGAATGGCCTAGTCAAAGCCTCTCAATGCAATTGAAGATCTGTTGTATGACTTGTATGAGATTGTTTTACACCAGTTGAACAAATCTAAATTGAGAGAGCTGAAGAAGTTTTGCCTTGAAGAATCCCAGTGGCTAAACATACCAAGCTTATACAAGCATACCCCAGTATTGATTTTGGTGGGTTGAATAGTTATGCAAGTTCAAGTATTTCTATTCTCATTTCTTGTATCAAAGTGGTAGGCATGTTGTGTAAATCAAATGACACAAACCTCCCCTAAAAATCTATTGTCTTTCCAGGTTGTAAGGCAACAAAACACGAAAAATGCCAGGGGAGTGAATACTATCACAAGGCCCTGTAACTGTGTCACTTATTTTCATTGATGATGAGCTTTTGATGGCAGCAGCATGAAGTATTGTGAAGTTTACAAACATGTTGTCTGCTCAAATTCAACCAAATGCCCCATGAAGTCTGCAGTTTTACCCTGTAGTGTCTATCATTTCATATCTACAGTGCTGGAATACAAGGCCCAAAAAAAGAAATATCACCCAATATATTGCTGGAGTTCACTATAGCTGTGAACCAGATGTCATACTTAATAATTTGCTGGGTATCTCACCAATAACTGCCAGCCTAGACCAGAGCGGTTTACATTAATATACATAAATGTCTCTGCCCTAGATGCTAAAGTGCTCTTAATTACTTTTAAGTGGTAATATTTAACGATTGAAATTGCAATAGTTATACAAACAAAATGATAAAAAGTAGAGCAACTGTTTCAAGCTTCAAGTCTTAACTTTGAATGTCATGTCTGTAGTTCACATTGGGCAGGTACTGGCGAAGTTCTAGAGGAAATTCTTCTGGAACATCATACTCCTGATAGTACACATTTGCAGCACTGTCTGAAAGACACAAAAGTATAATTCCACACCAAGAAAATAAGAGTAAAATAATATAACGTGGTGCACAACCTTTTTTATAATTATTGTTGATTATTGTATTAGATGTAAAACATATTTCAAATACAAAACAAATTCAGAAAATCACATTGTATGATTTTTAAGTAATTAATTAGCATTTTATTGCATGACATAAGTATTTGATACATCAAAAAAGCGGACTTTCAGCTCCCTCCAAAGATGTTCTATTGGGCTCAGGTCTGGAGACTGGCTAGGCCACTCCAGGACCTTGAGAAGCTTCTTAAGGAGCCACTCCTTAGTTGCCCTGGCTGTGTGTTTCGGGTCGTTGTTAGCTGGAAGACCCAGGCACGACCCATCTTCAATGCTCTTACTGAGGGAAGGAGGTTGTTGGCCAAGATCTCGTGATACATGGCCCCATCCATCCTCCCCTCAATGCGGTGCAGTCGTCCTGTCCCCTTTGCAGAAAAACATCCCCAAAGAATGATGTTTCCACCTCCATGCTTCACGGTTGGGATGGGGTTCTTGGGGTTGTACTCATCCTTCTTCTTCCTCCAAACACGGCGAGTGGAGTTTAGACCAAAAAGCTCTATTTTTGTCTCATCAGACCACATGGCCTTCTCCCATTCCTCCTCTGGATCATCCAGATGGTCATTGGCAAACTTCAGACGGGCCTGGACATGCGCTGGCCTGAGCAGCCAACAGTTGTTGCCTTCTCACCAAGCTGCTTGCCTATTGTCCTGTAGTCCATCCCAGCCTTGTGCATGTCTATTTTATCCCTGATGTCCTTACACAGCTCTCTGGTCTTGGCCATTGTGGAGAGGTTGGAGTCTGTTTGATTGAGTGTGTGGACAGGTGTCTTTTCTACAGGTAACGGGTAAAATGCAAATTAATTACTCAAAACTCATACAATGTGATTTTCTGGATTTTTGTTTTAGATTCCGTCTCTCACAGTTAAAGTGTACCTATGATAAAAATTACAGACCTCTTCATGCTTTGTAAGTAGGAAAACCTGCAAAATCGGCAGTGTATCAAATACTTGTTCTCCCCACTGTAAGTATTGAAATATTTAGTTTCCTCAGAATAAAGAAAAACGTAAAGGTACCGTTTGAGCAGTTGTTCACATATTGACCCACTGCAAGTGGGTTTTTTGGACTGGCTGTTAACCAAGTGGGGTCACATAATCCAAATGGACCAAGTTGGTCTCTTCCACTGCATGACCTGGAAAAGAATACTTTTACATATAAAATATACTATTTGTAATGCAACATACATAGAGTATTAAAAACAGTATTAAAAAGTACATTTTGAGAGAACAAAGCATTGAAATATTACTATTAATCATGTTGGCCCTGAATTTGTATACAAATTAAAGTTACTGCTATAACTTACATTTTTTTAATTTATTTCAATGCAAGGCTATGTAGTAAAAACATTAATAGGACAGTCACCAAGACATAACCTTTGTCTTCATGACATCTCTCACCTGTATACCATTTTGGAGATGCCTCTGTCCTTTCCATCAATCAAAACACAATCTATGCATCGAAATACAAAAGGGTTCCAAATGGACTGGAAGAGAATGGGCTCAAATGCCTGATAGATGGTTCCTGCAAAGAATACACACACATTTTCACACATTCATAGTTTACAAATTCCTAGTATGTTCATATGTGGAAAGAAATACAGTGTCTTCAGAAAATATTCATAACCCTTTAATTTCTCCGCAGTTTTTTGGATTATGGACATATTGTATGATTAGTTTAATATTTGTCAACACCAAATACCTCACAGTGACAAAGTCAAAACAAATTAAGCTATTTCTGCCTATTTATTCATAATAAAATAATAAATTTGCTTTAATTTGGTGATGAAAGTACATTCCTAGCATATATGGTTGTGCTACAATTGACAGAAACATGCAACTGAGTTGCTGGCATATTTGTAGAAAGGGGTCAGGTTTGATCTGTGTTTGAGGTTGAATATCTCCAGCTGTTGTTCACATAAGATGAATTTCTTTTTTTTGAGGGCTTTCCTCTATAGTGGGATATCCTCTCTTCAATGCCATTTGGGGGCAGATTCAAAAGGGTAATCACATTATCCATGTTGCCGCTAACACTCAATGGAAAAGGCAATGGAATTGAACTCTGTAAGATATCCTATATTCTCAGGGTGGTTTGCAATTTTTTGTGTCGCTTTGATGGTCTGGCACTGGTGGAGTGGGTGGAGCTATTTCCTGCCTGGCTGGACCTGTCTGGGAATATCTTTGGATGGGTAACAGTGTCTCCAAACCTCTTCCTTATCTCAGTGCTTTACACTGTAATAGTTTGTGCCTCGGGTCTAGGGTCTGTCCCAATTCTATATGTTGCACTTGTTTTTGTGACAGGGGACTATTGTCAGTCTGAATCATATGTTGAAGTATCCTTTTGGCTGGGGTCTAGCTGAATCCTAGGCATATCTGAGCCTCTGTGCCATGCCTCAAGACCAAAAGGTAGGGACTGCTAGTTGCAGATCTTGTTGCAGATCTTGTTTTTGTCTGACTGGCTGGCTTAATAACTGTAACATTTATTTACCCGTTGGCCATCAAAATAGGGATTGACCTCCCCTTAGAGACGGCACCCATGGTTTATTCCTACGTTCCAACCTTACTACTGTATCTGTATAACCACTTTGTGACAACTGCAGATATAATAAGGGCTTTATAAAACAATGTCCAATTAACTGAATTTGTGGACTCCAAACAAATTCTAGAGACTCTCATGATTGATTACAAGGATTTGAATAATTCGTTTTTGTTCTATATGAATTGGCACTTTTTTTTTTAAATGTCTCACTGTGTCACTTTTTTGTTTTTATTAAAACAAAATATGGAGAAATTGTCAATATTTGAAGTAATTCTCCCAATAAGTAAATTGTATATTTTCTTAGGCTGGGGTACAATCAAATCGCAGGTTGTCATCAGTTATTAGCATCTGAAAATCTAAAGATAAATTGTGTTGAACTAACACAAGGGTTTCATCAATTGGTTTAGCAAACTCAATACTATCTCCTCTATGTTCTCTGAACTCCTTTGTAAAAGCTCAAATATTACTCGAGAGAGAATTTTGGTTAAATGAGTGGTTCCCAGTTGTTCATAACGTCGAGCTTCCAATATGGTGTGAACATAGGATGGGTCATATGTGTTTCGGATTACCTGGGTACATAGCCACTGTAGTTCCTTTAGGCACAAAGCCCCTGGTAACAAAGACTCCTGTTCCAGCGAATGGCAAGGAACTTTGCTTCCGCTCAATACAGAATCCAATTGTATGTAACATTGTCCCCATGAGCCTTTTATGCTCTCCTCCTGGATCTCCTGTAATAGTGGTATTAGTACCATTTAGCCAACACTTAGTAAAGCATACAGTTTACATGAGTGGTGGAAGGTATAGGTTTAGAAATCAAAACATAGTATGAGTAATATTGATACTTGCTACGACTATGATATGTACTGGGCAGTCCATTTACGTTTGGATAATGACAAATGTATACACTGCACAAAATAAATTAAGGGAACATGTAAATAACACATTGGGTCTCGATTAATGAAATATTAAAGATCAAAATCAAAATCTTTACTGTACATTGCATTATTCGTTGAGAACAAAAATGGAAGCCATTTGTTCCAAGTTGAATTTCATCCCAGCAACTCATAATGTTACTCTTTCATGTGTATGGCCCTCACGTGCCTGTAGGCACTCCCGACACAGTCTGGGCACGCTCCTGATGAGACAGAGGATGGTGTCCAACTCCCAGACCTGGATCAGGGAATCAGTGAGCTCCTGGACAGTCTGTGGCACTACTTGGCGGCAGTGTATTTATTCACTGATACATAACATCCTAGAGGTTCTCACGTGGATTCAGATCTGGGTAATGTGCGGCCAGTCAATGGCATAAATGCCGTTGTCATCCAGGAACCTCCTACACACTCTTGCCACATGGGGCCGGGCATTGTCCTGCACCAGGAGGAACCTCATTGTGACCTCAACTGACTTGGTCTTATACCATGTTCCCATAATTCTTATGAGCAGTACATATATTCTTTAAATCAGATAGATATGAAAATGCTTCAACTTTCATGTTTGTAGTCATTGTTTAATTTCATATGCATTACACTAGCGTGCAGAGCCAAAACAATTCAACTCACGTCACTGTTCAAATACCTGAAATTAATTGAAAATGTAATCAATTTTTCTCACTATCTTGCATTTTGGATGGTCACGGTAAGTACAATAGGAATTGGTAAATACAAAAGACTGGTTTAAGTACATATCTTAAAAATGCAGTGCACTCCAGAATTAAAATAAAAACAGAATATTCTGGGTTCTTTCCCATGTTAATAGATTACTATGAGTTCAGCTGTCTATCACCTCATGTCATAGACCAGCCACAAGATTTCATAAAGACTTAAGTTAAATCTTAATTTTAACATGCATCAATTTGATTTTGTTTCATAAGAATGTTTACTCAATTAAAGGTTTTAGGAATATTTTTCATAGAGGATATGTAATAGAAATACTGCCCCTCAATGGACCTTTTACAGACTCCGATCTCTGGTAGATAATTTCCCCCAGCCACAGTGGTCTTCTACCCAACACAAATAATTCAACTCATTGACTATAGTTTTTAACACAATAATATTTCAAGCCCTTAATTAATGTAACTATCTTTATTAATGCATTTAATAGAGCTAGAAAAGTTTAAAATAAAAGCCAGCACACCCCGTATCTACATGCACCAGGGAAAAATGCTTTGCCTCCACTTATTTTCCACCCGTTTCCAATCAAAAGCACACCAAGCACACTAACCTCTTTCTAGTCTGTCATTATCTTCTGCGCTGAGGTAGCGGGTTTGAGTCGAGGGGGAAAGCAGATGCAACACCTCTCCCTGGCGTGCAATGTCATTTTTGAGCAGTGACCTAAAAAAGTGTATTAGTGATTCTGACAGTTCCTCATCTGAGACCAGTCTGTCTTTTGAGCGTTCTGTGACTTGGCGAAGGCATCTGTGGAACAAAAGACAACATGGGCAAATCAGCTCTTCACTTCATTTGAGGGAGGGGGGGGGGGGAACTCTTGCTACTGCAAAATTAATCCTGAACAGAATGAGCCTACACTTTTTTGCCTCATATTATATTCAAAGCTTAAAACTACCTGTCACATTTAGAACATTTTTGTTCTTGAATGAAAATTTTACAATTTGCCTGTAATGCCAATCCATATTTTGTGTGTCTTTTATTTGAAAAGACTACTCCATCACAATTCAAAAGATTATGTTAACTAGAAAAAAACATTTTCAAGATATCAACAATTCAGAAAAAGTTTTAAAAAATACAATACGGAACAACAACACAAAATAGTTATAAATCACATCTAAAGTTATTTAAATAGATTCCACATAGCAAAAAAAAAAACAGTGCTCGCCATAAAACAGAGAAACCAATTACAGTTACAGCATGAAGTTTCAACACCCAGGAAGATGCAAGTAGACTGACAACAGGTTTTCAAAAGTGAAAAAAGTGTTATGAATAATACACTGCTCAAAGAAACACGCAATCACCACAGTATAACACCATTTTTTATAACACCAAATCAATCTGTCTAGTTAGGAAGCATAAAATATTGTGAATCAATGAGAATCTGTGTTTGGTTCAAATGAAAATGACACCAGGTGCACTGGAGGCAACAGCAAGACAACCCCAAAAAGAAATGGTTGCATACAGGGGCGCAACTGCACATTTGCTGAGGGGTATGCAAGATCAATGTTGTCTGAAATATATTCAAATTTGAACCCGCAAACCAAATTTGAATCAGCCAGTGACACTAATCACGCCAATGCTCCCGCAATCAGATGTACACTCCGGTGCCAATGGACTGTGGAAAACTGTTTTGCAGTTAAAACCAGACTTTTTTCTAATTGCCTAATTGTCACACAGCTTTCTTTGAACAAATTGACGCATTTAATTCAAACTCGGAACAGTGTTGAGCGTTTGTATAGCAGTCTCTAATGCATCTCTAATGTCTGAGCCACCACAGGACCCATTAGAACATGGGAACAAGTAAAAGTGAAATACAAGAATGTTCTACAAAATGGTAATCATTACTACTTATACTGCCTGCATGCATACCCTCGGTCTCCAAGCAGGATCCCGTTATAATCACCTGTATAATGGAAGTCATGAAGTTATGTTAGGCCCACTATGGTGTATGTAACACCGTGACCTAGAGGCATACATCTTCCATTACCACGTTTTCTAAAATGTGCATAAATGTGACTCTCTGAAAATGCTTGTGTCATTGACAGATCCAGGTCACTTTGCCTCCACATTTGTGCTATGGCACATAGAGTCACACACACCATCTACGAGAGTATAGTTGATCAATGGCATATATTTTTTGAAACATTCCTTTTTTAAATTGTATTTGATGAATTATTAATCTGGAATACTAATAGTAATTGACCTGCACGTTTATACTGTGAATCCCCTTTTGGTTCACAAAATCCCCTTTATTGGGGCACGTCGTTAGGGCCTTGATGGGGATGTGTGTGCAGTCTTATGGCACCTATAACATTAGAGAAGCCTGGGGGTCATCCTTAGTGGCATGGTCATGATTGCATGAACTTCATTTTTTATGTACCTGCAATGGCGTAAAAATTCTGGGGCGTCAAGTGGCTTGGAAATACCACAGAAGCCCCTAAATACTGCTTAAACGCCAGGTAAACTTTGCGAACGGCACGACAGACAGCACTTTTCCCAAGTTATCCGCATCTCCAATTGTGTAAATGAAAGTGCCACTTGCAAAGAATTGCAAACCCCCCAAAAAAAGAATCGCAGGGCAATACACACTATTTGTGCTGTGGTTAAAGCCCAAATTCGAGTTGAACATTTAACATGTGGTTCCAACAAGTTAACTAGGTAAATTAACTAGGTAAATTAGTCCCTCACGAAAAAACGAGATTCCTGTATATCACGCAACACGCAATTAATTATAAAACTGCGAATTATCCTCGCACCTTCCGCAACTAGTTGATAATAAGGTGTTTATTCAATGTCGCGATTTATGTCACGTTTATGGTTACTACCAATTAAGCTAACCTCCAACAACGTGAAACCACTCCTTCAAACTATTTGGTTTTGCCACTTAGATTTTAAAACCTGAGGCAGTGACGTATTTGAGCGTAACCAGGGCCTGTGTGTTGGCACCCAGCGTCACGTGACCAGTAGTGTTTCGGAACATTGTTTCGATGCCAAAAGTTTAGAACAGGTCCGAACAGTATCGATCGTGATTGTCGAACCGTCGATCACTATGCATAGGGAATCACGCTCCTGCAGGATGGCATATTAGCATATTATTTCCATTTTAAAATAATCTACTCTATAATAGCCAGAATTCATGCAGTTGCCTAAATGGGTAAAACAATATTAAGGTATGCAATCCGTAATATTATAAACATTAAGAATGATAACATGTTTAGATTTTGAAGTAATCAATTGAATTGAATGCTAAGGTTGACCTAGAAGACTGCAGAAAAAAACAGGCGACTTAACTGCTTTTAACAATTTTGCTATAGCTAGGCCTACACATCTGCACACAAAATAAGTACAATCAACTATTCTAGATTACAATTACCTTTCATTTTTACGAAGATTAAATGCAATCCATGGAACAAATCTGTGTCTGTAGGACTTCCAATAATCTTGAAATATTTTCAGTAAACTCGACATAATCTGGGCATGAAGGCTGACATGTTTATTGTGCAGAGAAGGATAGAGGTCTCTGTTTGTTTGTCCCATGTGAGCAGAGAGCGCCCGTTTGTGACTGTCTAGATTTCTAACAGTCTAATGTTTATCCATCTGACATCTTATTCAATCTACAGTTAAAAGTCCAACCTTGCAAACTAATTACTGGTTTAGAAGACAACACAACAGTGACAACAGAATTTAGCAAAAAAAAAAGTGAGTTAGTAACTGAAATTAAAAGAGTACACCTAATGTGTGTTGTAAGAACACGTAGATGCACAAGGGCATTTTGTGATCCTTTTTCACCTAAAGGTCTTCGCCCAGGTAACAACTAGTAAATCCCAAAACAGGCCGGTATCACACATGTTGCTGATAACATTTTGAGAAGCACTTCTAGAGAGTGGCAAGGGGGATCAACAAACCCATCAACTTCGGAAACATAGTTGTAACTAATGGCAATTCATGGCCCACTTGTAAAATAAGTATTTCTTTCAAATTAATAATTCCATCTTTCATTTTTAAATAATGAAACATCAGTAAAAATGTCAGATCTAAAAAAAAGAAGGAAATACACAAATGCACGTGTCTTGTAGTTAATGCATCTTTGCATCTCCATGGAAGGGGCCATGCTCTTTTTGGCTTTTAGCTGCAAATACCATCTATGGATCTATCCATCTCTATGCCGTATTTATGAAAAAATGTCTTATAAAAGCGCTACTGCCATCTGCTGACAAAAGGCCGTACTACTGGGGTGGTGCCAAATGCAGCCTGAAGGCAAAACAACGAGATACACAGTAAAATGGAATTACAATAAGACGAGAAACAAAAGGAAATGGAGCTGCTCAGACAACAAAAATCAAACCTAATATTTTATAAAAACAATGAGAAGTGGATGGAGAAAGGTGAGAAATTTACAAAATTATTCTTAAATCAGCAATTAATTAATTAATCAACTAAATGGATGGAATCTGTCACGACACTCCTGACGATATCTTAAAAGAGACAACAAAATACAAATTTTGAAGAAATATTTTTGCTGCAGCCTCCGCTACTCCTCTTCAACGAGAATAAGACTTTCCCAGAAAACAATAAAGTAAAATTAACAAATGCACAAAAAGAACAAGGTAATGGGAAAATTACATTAGAGGAACTTCTGGAGGCTATCAGATCATTTTAGACTGAAAAGTCACCAGGGCTTGATGGTATTCCTACAGAGTTTTATCTCACCTTCTTTGAGGAGCTGAAGGCCACTGTTGGCCTGTTTTAACTACTAATTTCAAAAAGGTTTAATATCTCAAACTCTGCAGGAAGGGATAATATCCTTGTTACTCAAACAGGACCTGGATGGAATGTATAAGGACCCTACACATTTAAAAAATGTGAGGCCTCTTAGCTGCAAAGCTGTGATGCCAAAATGTATAGCCCTTAGAATAAAAAATGTATTAAACTAAATCATACATCCAGATCAAACAGGTTGGTATATTGGTGACAACGTACAAATACTGGAATTAATAGAACAGTATGAAGATTCAAATATACCTGGCCTGTTATTTATTGCTGATTTTCAAAAGGATTTTGATAGTGTGACTAGATTTCATATAAATGTTTGAGCCACTTTGGTGAATCTATTATACAGTGTTGTATTTATATTAACCCAAAATATAGAATTATAAATAACTGATTAATTTCCAATAGTTTTAGACCATTTAGACATTTAAAGCAAGGTTGTCCATTATCCCATTATTTATTCATTATAGCCATTGAATTATCAGAACAAATAAAACATTAAGGGATTAGAAATCTATTCTGGCAACAAAGAAGATGCTCACCATATTGGGGATTAAGTAATCTGCATTATGTAGACACTGTCTACATAATGAGGGAAACTGAAACAGTGGAGCATCTCCTTTTTACTGTCCAATATGTGTTAACTTCTGGAACCTGTGTCATGGTATCAATTTAGAAATTAATTTACAGAAGATTTTGCTCGGTGATCTGAGATAATGATTCTGCTTTTGGATAAACATTCATCTTCAAAGCTACATCTAAGGATTCACTACAGTTAACAAAATTCAAGTATTTAATAAAGCATTATAGTACAATAGAGAGATATATCACAATTGAAAATTAAAACATGTTAGTATATTGGGAAAGATGCACCTATGGCATCCTGAGAGATAGTCTTAATAGAAAATAAACAAAGAAAAGGTGTATGGACATGGTTAGCTGTTTGTAGGTAAGCATAGATGTACAAAATATTTGGATGGATGCTTATATATATATATATATATATATATACTATATGTCTACATATTATGGATGCGGTGTGTGTTGGAGTTTATGTGTGGTATGGAGGATTGGTATATGGTAATATAGAGTGTTTGACTGTCACTGACACAATCTAGTCGTTGCTGGGGCCCATACTCTGGGGAATGTGTGGGCATGGCAGTATCTTGTGCGGTTTTGCACGATTCTAGGTGTTGTTTGTTGAGTGTCTGGGTATTTCCTGGCTTGTGCAGGAAAGAAAAATTTTAAAACGTTTATAGTTTTAAACAAAAGTAGTGACTGTGCTGTTTGGTATAATTTCTTGCATCACACCTAACATAGACCAGAGAAAGCAACATTTTTTAAGGACATCATAAAGAAAATAATAAAAAAGTATGGAAAAGGCTACAGCACTATGTCCAAGCAGCTTGATGTTCCTGTGACAACAGATGCAATAATTATTAAGAAGTTCAAGGTCCATGGAACTGTAGCCAACCTCCCTGGGCACGGCTGCAAGAGGAAAGTCAACTCCAGATTGAACAGAATGATAGTGCGAATGGTAGAAAAAGAACCAAGGATTAATGGCAATGAAAAACAAGCTGAATTCTAAGGTGAAAGTACGTCGTTTTCACATCTGCCACTTTTTGAGCAAAAGTGGGATTCATGGAAGAAGACCCAGGAGGACTACACTTTTGAAAGAAAAACATAAGAAAGCCAGATTGGAATTTGCTAAAATGCATATTGACAAGCTACAATCCTTCTGGGAGAATATCCTTTGGACAGATAAGTCAATTGCCTTTCACATCAGCTCTATGTTAAAAGAAAAGATCACCCTACCAACAGTGACACAATGAGGAGGCTCTGTCATGTTTTTGGGCTCCTTTGCTGTGTCTGCCACAGGGTACCTTGAATCTTTGCAAGGCACAATTAAATCTCAAGACTATCAAGGCATTCTGGAGAGAAAAGTACACCCCAGTATCAGAAAGCTCTGTCTCAGTCGCGGTCATGGTTCCTCCAACAGGATAATGACCCAAAACACACAGCTAAAAGCACCCAAGAATGGATAATTACACATATTTGATTATTCTAAAGTGGCCTTCTATGAGTCCTGATCTTAATCCTATCAAACATCTATGGAAGGAGCTGAAACTTGCAGTCTGGAGAAGGCAACCATCAATCTTGAAACAGCTGGAGCACTTTGCTCAGGAAGAGTGGGCCAAGCTACCTATTAACAGGTGCTGAAGTCTGATTTAGAGCTACAGAAAATGTTGCTGTGATTGCCCGTGAGAGAGTTCCATCCCTATTTGCTTTAAGAATAAGTATTGGGACAATTCAGCTAAAATTAAAGAAGTATCAAAGCTAGTATTTAATCTCAAATATCTTGCATTAAATAACAGCAGTGCATCATCAAAACATTGACATCACCAAACTCTTTAGGGTAACCATTTTAACTTGTTGCTTATTTTGTGGAGTTTCTGACTTAAGTCTTCGCTTCAGCAAGTGAAATGCGTGATGTTCAATCGGATTTAAATAAAAAACTCACGTGTAGAGCCTAATACATTCCAAAATGTTCCCTACAATGAACTCCTTGGTGGCAATGGCAGTGTGGGTTGGGTCACATTCTGGTTGCATTGTGAAGCGCTGTCCAATGAGCAATTTCTTTTATATTGATAGTGTAATAGGGATAAACACAAGGAACAAACACAGAGTGTGTTCACTACCCTGGTGGGCATTCTCCTAACAAAATGAAAACGTTAAGGGGAGTAGGTGATGGTAAGATCATAATCAAAGCACAAACCCCTTTCTAACTCTGGGCCAAAGAAGGGCACGGAGCAAAGTAGGACACCATCCTCCCACAGGCCCTAAAGAAGGCCCTTATACGCTGTCGGTGTCCCTTTGTCTGCAGCCTGGGGCTATGCCTGCATCCTCCAGTTGATATAATTTGCATCATCTGCAGTTCCTTTTTGTCTCCATACTTTTGCATCATTTCCATAATTTTTATAAAGGTATGTCATCATCTGTCCATTAAACCCCAAAATCACACAGGCTGATAATTCTTCTGTCATCAACTGCAGTTGTTTACCCTGGCTGATCTGGTCATATTGTTGAAGACACCAGTGTTCATATTTTCAGGACATTATAATTGTTGATTTGGCTATGCCCAACTTTTATACTACGAGTTCCTTTTTATTTTTAGCAAATTTCACAGATTTTCTTTGTTGCGATTGGTTGTTGTCCCTCTGGTTGACTAAGAGGACCGAAAGACTCATAGCTGTCCCTGTCAAAAGTTCTCCTGGTTGTGTTGCAGATCAAGTAGCTGACAATACTTGATGATATCTGCTGAACATTCCTACCCCGATTGATGCTGTATTATGATTTACAGACATTGTTTTACAGATTGTGTGAACAATCAATTTAACAAGAAACACCTGATCAATTAAAAATAAATGGTAACCAACTGTCCCATTACACTAACAGTCAAATGTTTTAAAACACCCCCATATTTCCATTTTAATTTAAGCAATTCCAGTGATAAACCTGAAATGGTATTAAAATAAATGGTAAATGGACCGAGATTTAAAGATTACAGGTTGTCACTGGAAATAATGTACATTTCAGAGAACAAGTAATGGGTTAACAATTTGCTGGTGTTGTGTTGTTATTGCTGCAGCAATATGTATGTATCTTGAGCATTGAATATGTATTACAAATCCTGCAGGTGTCCCGATCTCTGAGTATTTAAACCATCTGTATAAAAGCAGTTGTTACAGCCTTTTTTACTACACTCTTTTGCGTTATTTTGACAGTATTGTTCTGTTTCCAAATAGGTTACACTGGGTAAAATCCAAAACAGATTCATAAATATGCAGATAATGTATCCCTATAGTTAATTGAAAATAGTACAAAGACGACAACATCAAACATTGAAACTGAGAAATGTTATTGTATTTGGAAAAATACATGCTCATTTTGAATTTGATGCCAGTAAAACGTTTCAAAAAAAGTTGGGACAGGGGCGTGTTTACCATAGTGTTGCATCACCTCTTTTAACATCAGTCCGTAAGCTTTTGAGAACTGAGGAGATAAATTCATTAGCAATTCAGGACAATAGCACAAAGTTTTACAAAACAATTTTGTTGCCAGCATCAATGCCGAATGTTAGTTGGTGTTATTGCGCATAGGAAATGTAACCTTGCAAATCTGTATCAAGCAACGTTTCACTGTGTTTACTGTCAAGGTAGAGTTAAATATTGTAAAAAAGACCCTGCATACGTAAACCAATGGTTTTGTTACACGTGATCACCGACTGTCATCGACTTCCACACTGCTAGAACGTCAAGATGTGGTTAACTGACATATAAAATACAATTCAGAGCGTTGTCATATCTGTCCCACGTCAGCGCCACCTGAGAAGACGAACGCGGTCAAGTAGATTGGTCAACATAAGACGTGCCTTATTGGAAATTACGTCGAATGGGCGGGTCTTAAACGCTAGCGCCAATGAAACGAATAAAAGCCCCCCTCTGAAAGCACTGCGGGAAATGGAAGGTTTTGCGGTTTCATTCATACCACAAACTAGACGGGGACTGTGCTTTGCTTTTCCATGTAATATCAATTTGATACTGTTGTGCTCAAGGAAGTTAGAACTAGAATTGCATTGAACTGTTTTTCGAGTGACGTTACCCGATATAGACAACATTCGAGCTTGTCAACATATATTTCAGAATGGCTGGGATAGTAGGTAGCAGAGGGTGCCACGTAATAAGGGGTTCCCAAATACGAGACCTCATGGACTCCAAGCTCAACATCCTGTTTGATTGCGACGGTGTCATCTGGAATGGCGAAACGGTAGTGGCAGGTGCGCCAGAAGTAGTGACACTACTGAAACAGCAAGGAAAACGGGTATTTTTTATCACCAACAACTGTACCAGGCCAAGAGGGAGCTACGTGACGAAGTTTACCCGGTTAGGCTTCACTGATGTCGCAGAGGAAGACATATTCAGCTCAGCTTACTGCTCTGCTGCTTATCTGCGAGACGTGGTGAAGGTGGAGGGCAAAGTGTATGTCATAGGTTGCCAGGGTGTAGTTAAGGAGCTACGGGAGGCTGGAGTTGCCATAGTGGAGGAGGAAACTGACGCACCAACAGGGACAATTTACGACTACCCATTGGACCCAGACGTGAAGGCAGTGCTGGTGGGATATGATGAGACATTTGACTTCATAAAACTGGCTAAAGCCTGTTGCTACTTGCAAAATAACGAGTGTCTGTTTGTAGCCACCGACCCGGACCCTTGGCACCCACTTCGAGGAGGCAGAATAACACCAGGTAGGTGTGTCACTGATGAATAGTTGATTTTATTGGTGAACGTTCTTGTTAGTTCGAGCTCTTCACTACAACTGATTTAACTACTATTCAAGATAAGTTGAAAGGTGGGTTCTTGTTGGTCTAGGTGACTTCCCGTCAGGGTTGATACTTAAAAGGTTTAAAGTGAAGCAGGACATTGTTCCACTAACTTGGACTTGGCATGCTATCTCAGGTCGTGATTAATTCCATATTTATCTTGTAAATGCGTTCGGTACCATCGCGCTCTCCCAATTGGTTTTGTTGGTTAAACAATAATGGTTTGTATTTGAAAAATGCATTTGTCAATAGCCCTGTGTTTGCCAGACACGGACAGTTACGGTATGTAATGGCTTTGAAAGCAGTGCGAAGTGCAACCCAATCGGTTTTTGTTTCCGGCAGAAACAAACGCATAATATTCCATATTGTGCATTGGTCTGTTCAAGAACTTCAGGATAATGTACATATTTTTGTTAGCTAACTAAACTTTGAAAATTTGTTTCTGGTTTTCCATTGTGAATGGCCTTAAGCCATTCCATTCAATTGTTTTGCTGATTTGGTAATGAATATTTTACTTTTACACTAAGAATGAGGGCTGTTGACTAATGCTGTGTTGTAGAGCATCATTTGTGTTTTACAAATGCAACATTAAAAAAAAAACCATTATTGACAAAATTCCCTGATTCAAAGCTTCCGCCCTCGTCTCTCACTTAGGGTCAGGAAGCCTGACGGCTGCTGTGGAGACAGCTAGCAGCAGGAAAGCTACAGTGATTGGCAAGCCAAGCCGCTTCATGTTCGAGTGCATCGCCAGCCAGTTTAACCTGGAACCCAGTCAATCCCTCATGGTAGGCGATCGTCTAGAGACCGACATCCTGTTTGGCGCTAACTGTGGACTGGACACCATGCTCACCCTGACTGGAGTGTCCACCTTGGAGGAGGCTCAATGCTACAAGAACAGTCACGACCCAGAGAGGAAGGACTTTGTGCCAGATTACGTGGTGGAGACCATTGCTGATTTTATGGATGCATATGCAGAGGAAGAAGCAGGTTGAGAAGTATTCCAGGAGGATCTGACCTCTTAAGGTGTGCCTGTGCTTTGATAGATGGGTCATGTTCATTAGAGCACAATGGGAAGTATTTTAAACGGCTTTACTATGGAATGTTAAAATTCCCTCAGTTTCAATCTCAATTTATTTTAATGCTGAACAGAACCCTTTATGAAAAAAAAAGTTTGTTTTAAGGCTTTGATACTCTGCCCACAAAAAGCATTTTCTGCTTTTTATGCTGATAATCCATTGCCATGAAAGGCCAGTTCATTTCTTTTTTTTAAGAATTTCCAGTATCACCCCTTAGGTATGATTGAGGTAGAAAATCCTTGAACTTTGTCCATGATTGCATTTTCTACTTGTTATAGAGTTCTAGATTGTGATCCTAAAAGTTAAAGTTACATTGACTCTGCTGACCTCCTGATGCACAACCAATTGGCTTATGCCGCAATCACATCAACATCGAACCAAGGACCATCTGTGTATGTGTGCAAATTAAGGTTTCACCCATTGCTACAATTTCTGCTTAGATATGTCCGCACGTATCTTGATGCATATGTCCGATAGATGCAGGGCAACTCGTGACACAAATTACCAGGTTAATAAGTGTAGAACCACAGTTAAATCTTTTGTATTTAGCATTTTTTTTCTTTTTTCTTTTATGTGAGCCATGGTAGTTATTGAATAAGGGCTTGTATACTTTCTAGCTAATGTTTGTCGCAATCTTTTTCTTGACGTTTGACTATTGTCTGCCCTACCTTACCTTTGGTGCAGCATGTTTCTTACGTGAATACTGCTTACCATCTCAAACAACACCAGAAAATATTATGCTTCTGGCAACAATAATTTGTCTTGAGAGCTGGAGGTAGTCTAGAGGTTAAAGCATCAGACCAATAACTGAAAAGTTGCATGCAGTTTAATTGCTTCCAGGTTATTGGTGTAAATGAACGTTCACTAAACTTATTTACAATAACTTTTTGAAATGTAAGGCAAAAAAATCTGAAGGTGCTAATTTTATTAGTTCCCAAAGAATGTTGTCTAGACAAATCTTGACTTTGTCTGTTAAAGCTGTGGGACCTGGGGACCCCCAGTTGTTCCAGTTCTTTGCTGTATCCCATTGCTAGCACACCTGAATCAAATTGTTTACTACACTGCTCAAAAAAAATGAAGGGAACACGTAATCATCACAGTATAACACTAAGTCAATAAACATTCAGGGATATCTATCTAGTTAGGAAGCATATCGTCACTCTCCGATGAATACCAGGTATCTCAATTTTTTTTTTCTCATTTATGGGAAGGGGGAGTACAACTTTACATATGAGTTAACGACTGTAGGACCAATTAAATCACTTCAAAATACATTGTTTTTAAAACACGTATGTGCATTGGTAGTCAGACGTGTCTGTACAAACGCGTATCCATTGATATTTCTTGTAATTAATTGTTTTGAAATAAATGCTGTATAATTACGACCAGGTGTGCAGTTTGCATAAAATGAAGCAACGTTGCTCAGAACATAGAACCTTGTTCAAGATAAGTAAGTAAAAGAAATATGAAACTGTTATATGAAGCAACTGCTTGTTAGAATTTGGTTTTTAGAACCAAAATCATAGTCTGCAATTCATGGGTAGTCCAAAGCGAAATGTGGAGATTCCAATTCTCATTGCCACATAATTCAATATTGACTGAATAAATAGAAAATATAGCAAATATGCTTGGAAAAGAGGCTCTAAATGAAAAACCTCTTAAAATGAGTGCATGATGATAAATATTTTAGAGAAAGTAATGTGTTCCTGCTGTTAATTTTGGTAAGGTAATGTTAGGATAAAAGTAATATGAAACTGTTAAATTAAGCAACTGCTCTTTTGATTTTGCTTGCTTGTGCTACAACAAAGTGTGCCGTAGGGTGCAATTAATGGGTAGTTCAAAGTGAAATTGGGAGATTCTCATAAAAATGCGAACTAGTTCATATTCAGATGAGCTAATTGTGATCATAATAAATAATAATAATAATAAAACCGCTTATCTCCCATACATTTATGAGGTGGAGAAAACTAGTTTTCTGTAACGAGTTTTCTGTGAAAGATTTTCTGTAAAATTGCCTTTTTGGATATGCGTGGTATTCATCTGACAGCGACGATGTGTGATTGTGAATCCATGTCGCCTGTTTTTGTGCAAATGAGTCAAGAGGTGCTTTGGAGAGGCAACAGCAAGACAACCTCAAAAAGGGAATGATTTTGCAGGTGGTGGCTACAGACGATTGCTCTCTCCTTATCCTTTTGGACCGATTTTTTTTTTTTTTTTTTTCTTTGCATTTTTCTAGTATCCTTGTCACTACTGGCGCCAATAGGTGTTACCTGCACCCATTCAGGTTGCACAGGCAGGCCAGCTCCTCCAAGATGGTACATCCATACGTTCCATCACAAAAAGGTAGTCTCAAGTGCATGGTGGAGATAATGGGTTGTTAAACGAGGATGGCCTTAGAAGGGAATCAACCCAGCAGCAGGACCATTATCTGCTCATTGCTTATTGATGTGCTTGATCAAGTCATTTTCTGTGGGGTCATTTTGTTTTATTTGGCAGTAAAATGTGGAAAGATGGGAGAGAGTACATGGATGGAGCAGTCAGCCAGACTCAAACCCATGCTGCAGTGTTTCAGAGGCAGCGATTTAGATCACTGGACCAACTGAGGCCATCTGGTTTCCTCACTTAGTGGCGCAGGTGCAAGACAGTGTGGGTGCAGCTTTTCCTTTTGACAACTGAAGCATGCATCCCACTTCTTTTCTGTGTGAATATTGTACAAAAATCTCTCATTTCATTATTATAACGTACTACAGATATTATGGAAATGTTCAGATATTACAATTACAGATAGTACACACCTTTTGGCATAGTGGTTTTAATTGACTAACCATTTCTTTATTTTTAGCTATGATTTCTGATTCCATTGGATTGGAATGGCATGAGCCAATATAGGTGAATCATTGATCCACAAATGGTATTCTGTGCCACATGAGTATAGGGACATTTTATCTGTAGAGTTAGGCCTATGTTGACCCTCAAATAGATAAAGCTTGTGTCAATTAGAGAACATTTCATAGGATTTTTCTACTGCAAACCTAGAAGATAATGCTGGAAATAACAGAAAATAAAAAAACAGTAATTTGCCTTAGTCCTGATGAACGTAATTTACATGTTGTGTGGCTTAACATTCTAAGATTTTGCAGTCTACATACTATGGCTAGTGTTAATGACATTGGCCAGGAATCAATGAGACATTGACAAGCACATTGCGTTCAACAAGATTATACTCAGTAAATGCTCCAGATTTTGGCTTAAGTGAAAAGGTCTGCACTTATGCACATATTGATCTTTTATTTGATTTGATCCTGGCTGTGTGTAGTAATCACTTTTTCTTGGGACCATCCAGTGTTGAAATGCCAAGTGAACCGTAAAACCCTGTTATCTTAACCAATTGGGCGGTTACAGTCAAACCATAAATGTTTGGAGAGATGAATTAATGGTAATATGGTTTAATAATTGGTGTGATGGTAATTAGGCCCAATCCTTGGTTCAATTACTGGTTTTCACAACATGTCCAGACTTTGCCAATGAGTGCCAGTGGACTTCTGTTAGATATCTTGGTTAGTAAATCCTTGACCGTAATATTAAATGAATAAAAAGTACTCACTTTGTGAAGATCAGTTTGAGTGGTCCAGAACAGATGTCTAACAATGAACTGTATGAAAATGTTGTTATTATTTGCCAAACCTAAAACAATTATTTATAACTTTTGTTAAGATTATCTTGTGAATTTATTTGGTATTTGAAAGTAAAAAAATTAAATCATACCACTAGAATGTAAAGTTGCTTGAATGTTAGCCATGTGTATTTAGGAACTGGATTTTTATTAGATTTCTTTTTTTTTAAATCTATAGGCATTAACCTGAAAAGCAAATATAGTGTGGAAGTTAATCATCGCATCTTTAATGGCAATTATTTTAATCAAGGATATTACCATTTTTTTATTTTTTTTGTACTTATTTCTCTAGAGGCTGTACTTGACTTGAGACATTCTTGTACTAAAGCACTTGCAAAGGAATGCCAACATGTTCATAGACATTATGCATATCGTAAATTAGGTTTGTACATTGATGTAGTGTAATTTGCATATTTTTTTAGTAAAGCTATGCTCAGAATTCTTGAGTGTTTTGACCTTAAGACCTGACTGCCTAGAAAACATTTTCTCTTAAGTTGAAACTGGTTTTGGCTTGCCTGTGTAATATCACAAAAACAGAGGTTAGAAGCAACAGTGCATCCGGAAACTATTCACTTTCCACTTTTTGTTATGTTTCAGCTGTATTCCAAACTGGATTCAATTAATTTTCTTCCTCACAATTCTACACACAATACCCCATAATGACAAAGTGAAAAAAGTTGGTTAATATCTTTAATAGATTTCCAAAAATGAAGAACGGAAATATAAACATGTACATAATTATCCACAGCCTTTGCTCAATACTTTGGAGTACCTTGGGCAGCAATTGCAACCTTAAGTCTTTTTGAGTATGATACTACAAGCTTGGCAGACCTATTTTTGGGCAGTTTCTCACATTCTTCTTTGCAGGTTGGATGGGGAGCGTCGGTATAAAGCCATTTTTGGATCTCTGCTGAGATGTTCAATCGAGTTCAAGTCAAGGCTCTGACTGGGCAACTCAAGGACATTCACAGAGTTGTCCCGAAGTCACTCCTTTGTTATCTTGGCTGTGCGCTTAGGGTCGTTGTCCTTTTGGAAAATGAACCTTCGCCCCAGTCTGAGGTCCATAGCGCTCTGGAGCAGGTTTCCAACAAGGATGTCTCTGTACGTTGCTGCATTAATCTTTCCCTCAATCCTGACTAGTCTCACAGTTCCTGACTGAACAACATCCCCATAGCATGATGCTGCCACCACCATGCTTCACTGTGATGAGCGGTGCCTGGTTTCCTCCAGACATGATGCTTGGCGTTCAGGCCATAGAGTTTAATCTTTGTTTCATCAGACCAGAGAATTTTGTTGCTTATGGTCTGAGAGTCCTTCAGGTGCCTTTTGGCAAACTCCAGACGGGTAGTCATGTGCCTTTTACTGAGGAGTGGCTTCCGTCTGGCCGCTTTACCATACAGGCCTGATTGGTTGAGTGCTGCCGAGATGGTTGTCCCTCCAGAAGGTTCTTCAGTCTTCACAGAGCAATGCTGACCTCTGTCAGTGACCATTTGGTTCTTGGACAACTCCCTAACTATAAGGCTCTTCTCCCCCGAACTCTCATTTTGCCCGGGCGGCCAACTCTAGGAAGAGTCTTGGTGGTTCCAAACTTCTTCCATTTACAGATGATGGAGGTCATTGGGACTTTCAATGCTGCAGACATTTTTCTGTGCCTCGACAATCCTGTCTCAGAGGTCCACAGACAATTCCTTGGATTGACATGCACTGTCATCTGTATGACCTTATATAGACAGATGTGAGCCTTTCCAAATCATGTCCAATCAACTAAATTTACCACAGGTGGTCTCCAATCAAGTTCTAGAAGCATCTCAAGAATGAACAGTGGAAACGGGATGCACCTGAGCTAAATTTTGAGTGTCATAGCAAAGGCTGTGAATACGTTTGTACCAGCCAAATGACTGTCATAATTTGTAAGAAAGAGAACGATAGCTAAACCTGGTCTTAACTTCCAAATCTGCATCTCCAGTCATCAATCGGTCAAGCTCCTGAAGTTTCCGGATGACACCACCCTCATTGGGCTCATCTCTGGTGGGGATGAGAACGCCTACAGGTGGGAGATTGACCACCTGGTGAACTGGTGCAGACAGAACAATTCGGAGCTCAACGCTCTGAAGACAGTGGAGATGGTTGTGGATTTTAGGAAGAACCCAGCCCCACCCACCCCTATCACCCTGTGTGACTCCCCAGTCAGAGTCCTTCCGCTTCCTGGGCATCATCATCACCCAGGACCTCAAGTGGGAGCAAAACGTCACCTCCATTACTAAAAAAGCACAGCAGATGATGTACTTCCTGCAGCAGCTGAAGAAGTTCAACCTGCCAAAGACAATGATGGTGCACTTCTACACAGCCATCATTGAGTCCAACCTCACCTCCTCCATCACCATCTGGAACGCTGCTGCCCCTGCCAAGGACAAGAGCAGACTGCAGCGTATCATTCGATCTGCAGAGACTGTGATTGGCTGCAATCTGCCATCCCGCGAGGACCTGTACACCACCAGGACCCTGAGGCATGCTGGAAAGATTGCGGATGACCCCTCCCCCCCGGACACAAACTGTTTTAGCAACTCCTATCTGGCAGAAGGCTAAGGTCCATAAGGACCAACACCTCACGCCACAAGAACAGCTCCTTCCCATCAGCAGCTGGCCTCATCAACAAGGCCAGACGACCCCCACTGACACTCTCTGCCCCATAACCTAACTCACAACTTAAATTCTACATAATGCTTTACATTAATGCACTTCTCTGGACTTCCTTCTTGCACATTGCACTTTTCCACTTATTCAGTAAATGTTTGCACATTTTATATTTACTGTCATTTAAAAATTTCTTTTTTTACCTCATACTACTTTTTTTTCCTTGTGCGTAAATGTACTTGGTAATAAAGCCGTTTCTGATTCTATGGGCTTCTATAGTGTATAGCTATTGAGACAGACATATCTCTGCGTTTAAAGATCGCCCCACTCATTTGCAAATCGTAACATAAGACAAATGCCAAATTTACAGATCCCTGCCACTGCCAAATTATAGCAAAAGTCAAAAATGTTAAAAAAAGTAATAAAAAAAAACAGCCAAATTGAGAGGCTATGTTTTTGTCTACATGACTTATGTATGCATTTACAGATTTGTCTACACATTTACAGATTGATGTACACATTTACAGATTTATGTACATCTTTGTGGATCGTGGTGCGCATTTGTGGATAGTGGTACACTTGTGGATTAAGGTACGCATTTGTGGATCGTGGTAGGCTATACATTTGTGGATCGTGGGACGCATTCGTGAATGGTTTTGCTACAATAATGGCTTCATAATATTTTCAAGAAACAAAAACTAAATCAGAAATGTTTTTTGACCAAGGACCTAAGCTAGACAGATTCTGACTAATAATACAAAGAAATCCTCAGTGCCCCTACAGCACACGCAAGTTACTGCATTAGACATTGAGCTTGCCTTACTTTTTAGATGCCGAAAAAGAAAAGGGGCTGTCGGTGGCAGGAAATATTCGCCCAGGGAAGATCTGTAAAGGGTAACTCTGCCCATACAGAACACCTTCCCCCTCTTCCAAATGGTTTCTCAAAGCTTGCTGGTTTCTTTCTCGTTATGCTGGTTTCTTTCTCATTATGCACCGTCTTCCCAGTAAACAATCTGAGGTTAATACCATGTTTATTTCAGGGGCTGAAATGAAAGTTCACAGATGCCATTTTAAGGTCTTTGACAAGATTACATTTCGCAGTTGTGGTTTCAATGACATAGAATTACATCTTGTCAACTTTCATGTATGCCCCTGATATTAATGGGAAATGAAAGTTGTTAGTCAATGTCCAAATGTGCATTAGGAGAATTCATTGTAAATTGGCAACTGCATTTAAAAAAACAATCACAATTTATTTTGAAAGATATTAAATTTTTTGTCAGAATATAAATTGCAGCATAATTTCAATTCCCCCCCAAAAAAATTCTTAACAATTTCGGCATTTTGAATCACATTAACATTAAACCTAAAAAGGTTTCCACCCGTAATGCATCACTGAGAAGTAAAGGACAGACAATGACTACAAGGTAAGCTAGCCTTTTCTTTTCATTGTTTACATTTCCTTAGTTTCCTTGCACACCCCAAAAACGCGCTTTAGATTATCATTACCGTAACAGTATAATATTTGATGTTTGATTAAAGTTATTGATACTTGTTCCAGGGTAAAAGATTAGCATGAACTAATGCTGCAAAATATGTATCTGAATCATAATGACCTCTGGATTGCAAACTAAATTAGCAAAGGGCATCTCATTACCGTAACACACATTTCTCATTACCGTGTCATATTGTTGTCTGATACGGTAATTAGCAGGTTTGTTACGGTAATTATTAATAAAGCGTATAATTTATAGAAAGTGTATATTTTGTTAATTGTTAGATCCTATACCATATATTTTAGAATTTGGCCTAAAGTTTGCTACCATTGATACACTGGTGCTTTTGACCCAAAACAACTTGCCTTGTTTTTGTACTCATGTGTATAGCATATTCCAGCCTTGTCCTTGCAACACTCACCTGTGTTAACGAGAGGATCACTGACATGTCAGCTGGTCCTTTTGTAGCAGGGCTGAAATGCAGTGGAAATGTTTTTTCGGGGGTTAAGTTCATTTCCAGGGCAAAGAGGGGACAATTAATTGCAATTCATCTGATTACTCTTCATGACATTCTGGAGTATATGCAAATTGCCATCATAAATACTAAGGCAGCAGACTTTGTGAAGATTAATATTTGTGTCAGACTGGTCTTGGCTCATTTGAAGGCCTGCCTCCCTCCAACTTTGGACCCACACCAGTATGCCTACCGCCCTAATAGGTCTACTGAGGACGCCATCTCCACTACTCTTCACTATGCCCTGACCCACCTGGACAAAACCAACTCATATGTAAGGATGCGGTTCATTGACTTCAGCTCGGCCTTCAACACGGTCAACCCATCTAGACTAGTTACTCCACGGCCTTGGGATCAGCCCCTCTATCTGCAAATTGACACTGGACTTTCTTACCAACAGACCCCAGTCTGTCAGGTTACACAACCTCACCTCCTCCACCCTGAACACTGGTGTCCCACAGAGCTGTGTGCTTAGCCCACTCCTGTACTCTCTTTTCACCCATGACTGCATCCCTCTGCACAGCTCCAACACCATCGTCAAGTTTGCGGACGACACCGCGGTAGTTGGCCTGATCAGCGACAACGAGTCAGCCTGCAGAGTATAGTATAGGAAGTCAAGTACCTTGTGGCTTGGTGCGCAGACAACAACCTGGCCCTCAACACCAAGAAGACCAAAGAACTGATTGTGGATTACAGGGTGTCTAAAGGCTGCATCCACGCCCCAGCCCTCATTGATGGGACCACGGTGGAACGTGTGGCCAGCTTCAAATTCCTAGGTGTCCCCATGTCCGAGGACCTCTCCTGGTCCTTCAACACCTCAAGCCTGGTAAAAAAGGCACAGCAGCGCCTGTACTTTTTAAGGAAGTTAAAGAAGGCCCGCCTATCTACAAACATCCTGGTAAACTTTTACCGCTGCACAGTCGTGAGCATCCAGACTAACTGTGCCACAGTTTGGTACAACGGGTGCTCTGCGGCCGACTGGTAGTCCTTGCAGCGGATCGTGAAAACCGCCCAGCGCATCATTAGTGTCCAGCTCCCACAAGCGCTGTCTGCAGAGAGCTTGTGGTATCATCAGGGACCCCTTACACCCAAGTCACAAACTGTTTGCCCCCCTGCCATCTGGCAAGCGGTACCGGTCTCTTCATTCTTGCACCAGCCGGCTTAGGAACAGTTTCTTCCCCGCTATTGTTACCCTACTGAACTCTGTGTCTTGACGATAGGCTTCCTCCTGCTCTGCACATGCTACCTTTTCATTATTGCCATTTGCACAATGTATATCTTGAATCTAATTTCAAAACTTTGGGCCACGGCTGTACACACTGCTGGTGATCTATATCTGCAGAATAATTTGAATAATTTGCCCTCATTTCCGACTGCCTCTGTCCTGATGCTCTGGCCACATGGGCTCACCTGGATCCATTATTGGACCACATCCAGGCCTCTTGCCAATATGTAAAAACAGTCCACTTCATCTCTGATGGGCCAAAATCCCAGTATCTGAACAAGACATATTTCCTATTTGCCTCCACTGTTCTTTTCATGAAAAGGTTTAACAAAGTCACTTGGAGCTTCACAGAGGCATCTTACATAAAGGGGAGCCCCTGATGGGATGGGAGGGGCACTGTAGCCCATGGAACTGATCTAGCAAATCTATAGAGGCTAAGGCAAAAACGTTCTGTTTTTCTTTGCAGTTACAGAAAACAAAATCACAAAAAGGTGACCGTGCATGAGGTCCATCTTAGAAATGCACCTTTTTTCCTGTGTCATTACACATAACTTAATATCTGATCTTATTTGTGTGGGTTTCTTTTTATTATGGATTACTTGGGTTGTTACCAACATATGGTGAAAATGGAAGTAAATTTAGTGAGAAAAATAGTGACGTCTTCAATACTTGTTTCACCTGCTGTATGTATATGTTGATATATTACCACATGGGTTATAGAGGTCGGGAACCGGGTGCTTATGTCGATGATGATCATTGTGATGAAGATCTGTTTCCGGGGGCAGTGATTGCATGTAGATCTTATATATTATGGTTCTACACTGGCTTTTTACTAATGCAGAACAAATCTTTGAATATATTTTTAGATTGTATGTGAGCAATATGAAGTGAACATAAAGAGTCTGAAGAAATGAACCTACTAGACAGGGTGTTATAAATTTGTTGTTCTTAGTATCATTACTCTAATGGATAACTAAATGATAACATTCTCCTAAAATAATCTAGCAAATGTAAAACAAAAACAATATGCATAAAATGTTTTTTTTTGCTTTATACAGTAGAGGAATAAAATATTTGATCCCCTGCTGATTGTTATACGTTTGCCAACTGACAAAGAAATGATCAGTCTATAATTTTAATGGTAGGGTTTTTTGAACAGTGAGAGACAGAATAACAACAAAATAAATCCAGGAAAACACATTATACATTGATTTGCATTTTAATGAAATAATTATTTGACCTCTGGTATTTATATACCCTAAAAACCCATATGTCACTGCAATGCTAGTTCCAGATTGTTCCAGCTAGTCTTGTTCAGCAAGAATATTGTGGTTGAATCATTACAATTGTTCTCTAAACTTTCAGCTGGATTGTTTACTATGTGTTTCTGGTGTGGTTGAAAACATGTGGAATTATGACCACACTAAACATGATTGAATGTAAATTTTTTATAGTGTGTAGAGTATGAATTCTTTCAGCACTCACTTGACCATTTCTCTGTCCCTAATAAATACACTTATAGGCGGACATCGCTTATGTTAATTTAGAAAGATATTGGGTCAACTTAAAAATATACACTCATGAGCCAGCTTATTATGGTCCTCCACATGCTGCCAAAACGGTGGTGACCCTCTGAGGAATGAACCCCTGAAGGTGTCCTGTGATATCTGGCACCAAGACAATAGCAGCAGTAAGTTGTGAGGTGGAGCCACCATTGTTCGGACTTGTTGAATGCCGTCTTGCATTCAATACAATGACTACAAACACTGAATGTTCACTTACCATTTAATCTACCCAGACCTTGACATGTGCCCTTGTTAGTAGATGATTAACGTTATTTGCTTCACCTGTGAGTGGTCATAATGTGTAAAGTGTAAATCATTCCAATACATTTTTTTTTTTCTGTGCTTGATTAATGATCTTTTGAGAATGTTTAACTGTACTTTATGCATAATGTAAATACTTTATTACTAGGCTACTATGAGATGCTAGTAGATTGTTATAAGATAGTGGTTTCAAACCATTTTCGAAGTGCATCTTGGAATTCAGATGCATACATTTTCAACAACAAAACAACCTCTTCAGAAAATCCCAAAATCTGTCGCATTGACAGAAAATGTTAACCTCTGTATTATGTATTAGTATTTATTTGGATTTATGAAGGCTTACCATGGAATGTATTCAATTGGATTGTATACTATATGTATTGTTATTTAATTTATTGGGATTCTGATAAATACAAAATATAGACATTAACACAAAGGACGTCGGCTGGGGTCAAGAACCCTGTCCAAATGCGTGGCACATAGCCTTGTCTTTCATAATGTAAAACATAATTCACTGAGAATGTAAAGACTTTCTGTTGGGTCTTGGGTCACCAATGTGGTGATGAAACTGAATTATAGGTGTGAGCACGCAGCTTCTATGGGATAAAAATCATATCATAGGCTTTGATACTCGCTCGCAGCTATAAATGGTCTAGTTAGTGATTGAATATTTAATGGATATCCTTAGTTGCGCATGATTAAATACTGTAAGTGGAGACCAAACAAACACACAAAGTTACGTGGGTCTTAGCAAAAGCATGTTTCCAGTCAACAAAATATGCAGTTGGAACGCAGTTTGGATCTTTTGGCAACAAGATAAAGAAGCAATGCTTTTTTAACATCTCAAATATGTTTATTGGTCTTTATGGACAGTAGCGTCCTGCCAGAGGGGAGAGACTGAAACAGTTTGTGTCCAGGGTGGGAGGGGTCAGCCACAATCTTTCCTGCATGTCTCAGGTGTACAGGTTTGAGGGACGGCAGATTGCAGCCAAACACCTTCTCAGCAGACCGAATGATATGCTGCAGTCTGCCCTTGTCTTTGGCAGCAGAATACCAGATGGTGAAGAAGGAGGTGAGGATGGACTCAATGATAGTTGTGTAGAAGTGCACCGTCATTGTCTTTGGCGGGTTAGTTCCAAAACATAGCCGAACGGACAAATCAAATTAACTGTAAAAACTCACCTGAAGCGATTACAGAGCTCCACAAAAAAACTACTTAACTAAAGAATATTTGTATCGGAAGCTAAAAATGTATTCTGACTTTTGGGACCTCTGTATGAATCATGAATTACAGTAAACTAACTAAAATATAAAATTAGTTGGCAGGCTAGTTGGCTTGCTTGTTATGTCCTATGTAAGATACATATTCTAGCGCATAAAAAGATAAAAGTTTCCAGACTTTGAATTGTATTGATTAAAATCTCCAATATGAAAGTTGTACTCTGATTTATAAAGAGATTTATGAAATCTCTTCATACTTTTTAAATGTTGTCATTACATGAAACAAGTAATGAGTTTCATTATAACATCTGTAAGACCGCGTTCTGTCTTGTCCTTGATCCTAGCATTTTCATCATGGTTGGGTGTGCTGCATGGGGATGTACAGCATGCTCCAAAAAGGGAGTCAGAATGTATGGCTTCCCTACTGACAGTGAGAGAAGAAAGAAGTGGCTATTAAAAGTCAGCAGGAGCCACTTCAGTAATTCAAAGGACCCTAACAATAAAAAGCTATGTGAGGTAATGAAAACAATATTGTGTTTTAAATGGAAGCCTTGTGTTAGGTTGATCAGTATAAGAAGATCTCTAAATCAGTTTGCTCATTAAACATTTACTTTACAATTAGGTTAATCATTTGGTACTCTGGTCTTTGTTGGTTCCTTGATATAATGGATAATCGCATTCAACTGGAGAGTTTAAATCGACGAATGGAACCCTGCACTACATTAATCATTGCTAGCTAGCCTACAATCTTTGTACTTTAATTTGTTACCACCATTGAAGTTTGATCAGATCAGGGGGAAATAAATATTATACATTGTGCAAAAAAAATTCTTACCTTCGAACAGTTTCATCACGCGCTGTTTCTCAACGACGCAGCTGCTTTGTTTGCAACTTTTGCAGCCAAAAAACAGTCCCATTGGAGTCAACAGAGTTGACGGAACTCTTTCTCTCTATGGCTCTGCTTTGACCCAGTCGTCAAGCCATCACAATTTGGCCATTGTCAAAGTCGCTCAGATCCTTACGCTTGCCCATTTTTCCAGCTTTTAACATATCAACTTTGAGGACAAAATGTTCACCTCGTTGCCTAATATATGCCCACAGACATGAGATGATGAGATTATCAATGTTATTCACTTCATCTGTCATTGGTCATGATGTTATGGCTGATTCGTGTGTGTGTGTGTGTGTGTGTATACAGCCTTGTTTTTTTTTTTTGGACTGCTACACCTTTTTCATTCTTTTCCTAAAACGTTGAAAATGAAAGTTTTGAGTGAGGAATAGAAGGGTTCGATTTGTAGAGTTCTCTTTAATGGTATGTCAAATAATAAAGCAAGGGAGCTGTGAAAAAATATGAATTATTGCTTATTCTACAAAGATAAAATTGCCTGGAAACATTTGTTGGTACCCCTTAGAAAAGATAATAAATAATTTGATTTTAGTGATTTTTTAATTAGTATGACACATCTCCAATCTTGTAATCAGTCATTCAGCCAATTTCAATGAAGTAAAGTAATCACTGTGCTGTTTGGTATCATTGTGTGCACCACACTGAACATGGACCCAGGAAAGCAAAGGAGAGATCAGAAAGAAAATTAGAGTAAACAAGCATAGTAAAGGTGAAGGCTTCAAGACCATCGCCAAGCAGCTTGAGGTTCCTGTTAAAACAGTTACAAATATTATTAAAACGATCAAGGTCCATGGAATTGTAGTCATGAACCACACCACCTTTTGCTTGATATATATACAGTGGGTATACAAAGTCTTCCAACCACTTTCTTAACCCTTGAACATCTTGGTTTAGCATTTCCATTATGTCAATATCTTGACATTTTGGCCCCTGAAGAGGTCATCTTTTATATTAGAATGGTGTCCTTTATATAGGGAATTCTTAATACCCCCTTAATACCCTCATGAAATGATCAGATCTTATGTGAAAAACGTAATGCTAATGTATTACATTTTACAATGTAATAGGTTGCCTGTTATACACTGTGTTTGGATACCTCCACATATAATATCAATAAAAAATATACAATATACTGATAAAATATAACATGATAAAATGAACATGTCCTTTTTAGGTACTGGGTACTGTAAATCTTTGTTTTCAGAAGCTCTAATTTATCACCCAAAACGCCCAATGGGGTCCCTGTCTCTCTTCTATCATGAAGTACTTACACAAAGCCATCACTAGATGGCAATGCCACCTTAATTTATGAAAGAAAATGTTTATTTTTCAAAAATATGTATTGTGGGGTGAAATGTTTTGTATTTATATTACACAATATTACATCACATTTGGTTGTTTGGTTGTACCTATGATAAAAATTACAGATCTCTACATGCTTTGTAAGTAGGAAAACCTGCAAAATTGGCAGTGTATGAAATACTTGTTCTCCCCACTGTATTGTATACAGTTTCTACAGTGTATGCAGTGTATCTCCCCGTATATAGTCTATTTGAAGGCTTTGCCCTCAGACAGTGTCTATAGGAAGTCAATGCCCTAGAGTGTTAGGAAGTCTACATACACACACATTCAGTAAGCCGTTTAGGATGTCCATCTTTTATAGGATGCACAAACACACACACACAGTCAGTAATCCATTTAGTCTCCACTATAGGATTACGTGTCCATGACAGAAAGATGTTTTAAAACATGCTAATTTCATGTCGTGCTTCATTTCCATTTCCAAATATAAAAAACTAAAGCAAAATTATTTTAAAATCAAATCAAAATTGAGGTCAAAGATAGGTCACCAGAGAACATTACCCAAAGAAAAGTAATGCACACACTTGTTCATCAAGATAAAGTCTCCACTGCAATAAATGGGAACTCCGGAGAAGTTAAAAAAGGGCCAATTACACATGAGAGCCTTAACGGACACTATGGTAAACATTCATAGAAGATTTCTTTCTGAGAATCCAAGGCTCATTTTCTTAAACTTAAGACATATTGGATTGGCCAGCTAAGAGTCACTGACAGAAATATGTGCTTATAAAAAGCATGAAAACTTTGGCTTGAAGATAAAGAAACTGCACCAGCTTGGGGTCATAGAAATATCATCCCCAAGAGACACTGTGTTTGTAGTGTTTGTAGTGACAATGACATGTCCTACATGTACAGGACATGCAGCAATTGCAAGCTTAAGATATTTCACATAACACTGGATCCTATTACAAAAGGACACATCATTGTATGGGAAGAGTGGGCCATTAAATGCATCTAAGATTTAATAAATGCAAAGATGGGTCCACTGAAGAGAAAGAAGTGAGGAATGTGTTTCTTGAGAAGAGGCATACCTCCATTGAAAAGCTAGTGGACCTCACACAGGACCACCTCTTAAACATCTCCAGACACATTTATAACATCAAGCTCTAATTTGAAAGACTGAAGAGATTGAGAGAGACCCACACCTTGACTTAGTACTGAGGAGCATACGAGAAGAGCATCCAAATGTCAGGAACAACCACTTCATCTCAGATGGACTCAAATCACAACATCGTTATAGGTCCAACTTTTACCTAGCCTTAACAGTGCCCTTCATGCAAAAATGTAAGCATGTAACATGGAATTTCAAAGAGTCGTCCCATGGGAAGGGTGCTCCTGATGGAGTGGGCAGTGCTCTGAAAAACCTGGATAACAGACATTGTGTCCTATGTGTTAGATTCCCGTTTAAAACCAAATGAAGTCAGGTTTATTGCATTAATCCATCAATGTTAACCTTCCCAGTTTTACATGTTCTCACATGTTATCCTCCTGGCAATCTCCAAAGATTACAAAGTTAACACAACCTTTTATGCAAGAATATGTAGGAGGTGGTCAAAGGTAATAGCCTTTGACCACCTTTAATATTAAAACACTGTACTTGAAGGCAGTACATGTACAGTTCCCTCCAAAAGTATTGGAACAGTGAGGCCAATTCCTTTGTTTTTGCTGTAGACTGAAAACATTTGGGCTTGAACATCAAAATATGAATGTGAGACGAAAGATCAACATTTCTGCTTTTATTTTTAGATATTTACGTCTGGATCTGATTCACAACTTAGAAAACAACACCTTTTGTTCAAACCCACAGTCACGGCTCAGGGAGTGGAACCAAATGCAGACAGAGGCAGGAGGACTGGTCAGGGTTTTTAATATATAACCAGCAGGTTGAGATAATTGTTGTCAAACAGGCAGGCTTGGTTTTGTTACAGGCGGACAATTGACGGAACAGTGGTCTGGTAGGCAGGCAGGGGTTCGGTACACGGACAGACTGTTGTATAACAGGTGGACGGTTGACAGGAGCAATGGTCGGGTAGACAGGCAGAGGTTCGGTACACGGGCGATCGAGCTAGGGACAGGCAAGAACAAAACTGGGAATACAAGGGAGCGGGTCAACTTGACAAAACACACAAGACGAACTGGCAACAGGAACATGGAAACACCAGGAATAAATACAAAAGGACTAATGGGAACATGGGAAACACCTGGTGGGGGTGGAGACATGAGGTAAGACAGGTGAATCGAATCAGGGGGTGACACCCACCCCTTTTTCATGTCAGCAAAGTATTGGAACATGTGACTGACAGGTGTCTTTTGTTGCCCAGGTGTGTCCTATGACATACATTATTCAAACAATAAATAGCACTGAATGTCTACGCTCAGGTTTAGATTGGGTAGGATAGGTTTTGAAAGACCCTAAAACAGCTGTTAGTGACAACAACCTCCAGAGGGCCGGAGTGAAGGTATCACTATCTATTGTTTGCAGAAGGCTTCATGAACAAAAGTACAATGGCTACACCTGCTGTAGGGAAATGTTGGTGTTTTACATATCCACATAATGAATTCACTGAGGAATCAATTTAGTAACCATAGTATTATAGAAGTAACATTTTAATAATCAATGAGTTGTCAATATACTCATAAGCAATGAGTATATTGAACTACTATATTGATAAAAAATGCAAATCAATATCTATTCACATAGTCAAGTATGCACTGAATAATAGTACAAGCACTGGGACACAGAGAGCGCAGAGGTTATGTCATAAAAGTTACCAGTTGACACTATGACCTATCTCTCTGGTCAAGCTCTGGGTCTCTGGGTGTCTGATTGACTGATATCTTATCTGCCTGTTGTAATTCTTCTTGGACTGTTGAGGGCTCATGGGTTGCATTGTCTCCTGAGATATCCAGGCAAACACGGTTTCATTAAGTGTTAAGGGGGAGAGTTAATTAGTAACCCCAGGAAGAAGGGCCACCTATAGCTTGTCATGAGTGGGAGGGTCTGTTGAATGAGACACAAGACAGGACATGGGATAAATGTTTGTGTTCGAAAGTTGTACGTTGGTCTTTTCTGCAGAAACTTCCCGGCTTTATGATGACGTTCATTAAAGTCTATTTGATTCCAAAACCTCCGAAGTTCTTGCATCCTTTTGAGTCGGGAACCAAAGTATTTTCCACGACAATGCAAACCACTCATTAGCATTAGAATATGAAGGCCAGGTTGGAAGTTGCCAAAAGGTACAGAGATGAACCTCAAGTTTTATGGACTGATGAAACAAAGATGAACTTTTACCAAAGTGATGGAAAGGGTAAAGTTTGTAGAAAGGAATTATCTGCTCATGATCCCAAACATACAAACTCATCTGTGAAACACGGTGGAGGTAATGCCATGGCTTGGGCTTGCATGGCTTCTTCTGGAACAGGCTCATTAATCTTTATTAATGATTTAACACATGATGGCAGCAGCAAAATGAAAGATGCAACCAAACTGATTGGCAGAGCCTTCATCATGCAGCAAGATAACGACACAAAACACACTGCCAAAACAACAAAGGAGTTCATCAGCGGCAAGAAATGGAAGGTTTTAGACTGGCCAAGTCAATCTCCAGACTTAAAACATATAGAGCATGCATTTTAGCTGCTTAAGAGGAGACTGAAGGGAGGAACCCCACAAAACAAAAAACAACTGAAAGGGTTCCCTGAAACAGTCTATTTGTTCCCATACTTTTGCTCACATAAAAAAATGGTCAGTTCGAACAAAAGGTGCTATATGTCTGAGTTGAATTTGACCTAAAATTATTACTTTCTCCTTAAGCTTGACAAAAACAGGCTTTATCTACACACGAGAAGTGTCCTACTTTTGTGATTTTGCTTGTTTATGCTTCAGTCCAAAAGAATTTCACTTCCGAAAGAATGTGGAGTCAGAAAAGGAGAACAGTTTTGGTAGTGCAATATGATGGAGAAATGTTCCCTGGTACTATCACACAGGTATGTATAAATATTTGTTGGCATTGACTCAACATGTTGTGGAGGATTAATCCTGAGTAATATTTTTGTTTTACTATCTTTCCAGATTGGTCAATATACAGTAAGGTCGACACTATGAGCAGTGCTAGAGCAAACACATTTGACATTTCGTCCTTCAGATATGAGGGGGAAAAGGTCTGGTACTACTTTAATGACATAAAAGCCATCATCCCAGAGCCAAAACCTGTCACATCTTCAGCTTGACACTTTTGCATGTTGTCTGAGATCTGGGCAAAGAACACCAACGTATGTAAAATATTGGAATTTTGTTATTGGAAAGAGGATAGAGAGGGTAGCAAGAGGCATTGGGATGGTGATAGGACTAGACTGTGAAGGTTTTTGCCATACACTGGTTATGTGCAGTTAACTGATTTTCAAATCAGAATGTGCTATTCTTCTGTAAGTGGTTTGTAATTTTTCAATGCTGCGGTAAAATGGTTTAGGCTTTTGTGTTTTTAGCATATGTTCTAATGTAATGTTTTTAAGTGTTCTCTGTATGTTATGTACTTTTGAAGCACTGCAAAATGAAATTGATTAAACTTGAATACCTGATTGCGCCAATATTATATAATTTATATTCTACATTCAATTCAATTTAATGTTTTTACTATACCTCAGTCTTTGTATATTTTTTCTACTTATCATTATTGAAACCATCAACCTCATTTCCAAAACGTATGCATCATTACCGCAACAGGTGTTCATTTAATGCCTTTTTGTTGTATGTTCTAGTGCATGTGCCAAATCTATACATTTTGATCTTTCATGTTTGCCACATCATTTTGCAAACTTGTGAGGTTTCAATAAAATATCAAAACTATTAGGTTGTAGATTGTGGCAGTAAATATAAAGTTGAATTTCAAGTATGACTATTTTTTTAAATGTGAAAATGTATTAGCTTTCCCAATGGTCTTGGCATTTTCATATCATTGCTATAAAGATTTTTAAGGAATTGTTTTGGAAAATATGTTCAGAAATGTGTTAAATTGTCATTAAATGTTTTTAAAATAATGCTCACAAACACATCAGACTTTGTTATTAATAAATACAAATTAAATTTGTTCATGCAAAAAGATAATAAATAAATAAAAAGATTTAATTTTTTTGTTCATGCAATTTTTATGTTTTAGTTTTTAATATTTTAAACCAAGATCTCATGAGAATCATGCCAAAACTTAATGAAATAATGATAATGGATAATGAATGAGTGAAACACAAAAAATTATGTAATTGTATACCTGTCTTCATTTAGTCCAAGCTAGGTATGTTTTGTGGAATGTGTTCCTCCTTACTTTAAAGGGAAATTACACTCCAAATTCACAACAAAAGAGCAATCAGAGCTGGAAAGAGACATCAGTTGTGTAAAGCAAAACTGTATGCTTTATCGAATGTAAAGGTTTTATTTCCACCAAAAATGTGTCATATTACATCTACTTTATTAATCAGATGCTGCTCTCTGGAGCAACATTGAAGTAATGGATGCCTGTTTTTTATACAACCCAATGATTCCATTGGATTCAAACCTACAATCATGGTGTAGCTAGCATCATACTCTACCAACTAAGCTACACAAAACTCCCTAAAGATGACACAATGCTTGTCTATTCCAGTTATTGTGCCTAGACATAGATTTTGAACTCTTAGTAACTTAGAAGACACTTCCATCTAGAGGGACTTACAGGAGCATTTGGGGTTAAGTGACCAGTATAAGGGCACAACAACCGATTATACATTTTAAACTGTCTGTAATTTTTTGGTTACTGACACATGTTTGTACAAAGCAGGTTTGACAAAGAACCACTTTAAAAGCCTAGAAAATGTTTTTTAAGGTGCTTTGTCCCGAACAGAAAATGCAATACCCCCCATTTTATGTCTTGAGTAGAAAAGCTTGACTTTAACTATGTGCTTTTACCTCAGGCAAGGCTGTGCTGCCAGACCCTGAGAAGCTGGTAAAAAGTTTATTTCAAAGAAAAGCATTCAGAGCAGACCCTCAAGAAAACAACTTGATGCTTGCATTCTTTGCCTAGCACCTCACCCACCAGTTCTTCAAGACTCATAACCGGATGGGGTTTGGCTTCACCAAGGCTCTGTTCCGTGGGGTTAGGGCTATCTCTTGATATCTGTCTGGGTTTTTCAGCAGTCTTCATTTGGGTTTACCAAGCCTAATGCTGCAGAGCAAAAGTACCTGGATTGATTTTGGTTCTACAACCCTGTTTCCAAAATTGTTGGGATGCTGCATAAAATGCAAATAAAAACTGAATGCAATAATGTGCAAATAATTAAAACAATATAAAACAGTACAAAGACAACATATCAAATGTTGAAAATGAGAAATTATTGCTTTTGCAACACTTTAAAAAAGTTAGTTATGATGTGCTTTTAATGATATTATGTAACACAGATGATGAGATCCCCACATTCTTTGCATTTTTACATTGAAAAACATTATTCTTAAATTGTAGCATGAAGTGGTTGCCCCCCTCTTAATTTAATCTCACCCATGTATTTATTATCATAGTCACCCTAACTCTTCCTACAGTTCTTGAACAACGGAGACATGACATGTATAAAAATTTGCGTCTCATTTCCGATTGCGTTGTTATTGTTTTGTGGAAGGTTTTGTTGCCAGGTTTAGGAAATATCCGAATTTTTGTGGCAAATAACATAGCCAGACTGAACGATGGTTACCTAGCAATTTACGTTACTCAAAACTTTCCAGAATGATGCCATGCAAATGTCCGCCCGTTCTGAAGTTTGCAGGTAATGCTAGCTAGCTACATTACTGTTTATGTAATGACAATGAAATGGTACTGACTTCGACCATGGGATTTACTTTGTCAAACGTAAGGCTGAAGCTATGGTGTATTTTTTATTTGGGAGATAGCTAGCTAGCTATCTAATGGGACATTACATTGTTTTGTTTGTATTTGGGAGACGGCCAGCTAAGTACCGGGAGATTATCATCATTGGGGGCTAGCTGCAAGGCTGCAAAGGCACCCATTGTGTTTCTACCTTTTCTTATTATTAGTGTGCTTGCTTAGGCAAACCACACTACTATTATCTCATATATAAATATATTTATTAATTTATAATTATAGCCACCCTAACTCTTACAGTTCTTGCACCATGAAGACATGACAGGTATCAAAATGTGCCTCTTGTTTCCGATTACATTGCTATTGTTTTGTGCAAGGTTTTGTTGCAAGGTTTTCGTTGCAAGGTTTTGGAAATATTCACACTGAACGATGGGTAGCTAGACACACTGAACACATGTTTGTAGTGGCACCTCAACTGTGACGTCAGCTCTAGTTTGGCAGGCAAACCACCGGTGAGACCGCTCTCTCAATTCCGTATCACTCGTTGAGTTCCAAGATGTGTGTTGGAGGAGGAAAACATCTTGCTGTTTTTAACCTGCTGTTAGGAGTTTTGCTGCTTTCTCTGTGTTAACTTACTGCCAGTACACAGCTGGACAGCAGATACAGGTGCAACTGAGACCACACTTTACAATTTCCTTGGAATTATACTTTTTTGTTAGTTGTGATATTTTACAACGTTTTTAGCATTTTAGCATTACACTGCTTTTCTAATATATTGTTGCCTCTGCCCACCATTTTTTTTAAACGTGTTGCGGGCGTCAAATTCAAGGTGGGCATACATTTTTCAATTTCAATTCAATTTTCATAATAAAATCTCAGTTTCAACATTTGATATGATGTCTTTGTACTATTTGCTATTGAATATAGGGTTTAAATTATTTGCACATCATTGTATTCTGTTTTTTACTTGTATTTTACGGAGTGTCACAACCGTTTTGGAAATAGGGTAGAAATTAAACTTTTTTTATTTCATGTGTTTTCATTTCCTTCCCTCTATTTGATTTGACATGTTTTATGTGTTGTTATTCTATGTAACGTTCTTGTAGGTGGATGCTGGTCATGTCTATGGGGATAATCTAGCTCGTCAGCTCCGACTTCGGCTTCACAAAGATGGGAAGTTGAAATATCTGGTGAAAGAGACTAAGACCTGACTTGTAAAGAACAGAGTGGTTTGAGCCAAAATATACAGTGAACCATTTTGCAGTTACTGATCTGGCAGATGATGACAAATCAGTTAGAATTAGGCCAATCAGTTAGAAGAATGTGCAGTAGGCTTTGCAGTGTTAGGTGTTTTGAAGGGATGTGTGTTTAGTAACCATCTCTGAGGAACGTGTGAGGTGTGTTTGAGGAATGTGTTTTTAGTAACTCTCCCATCAGGTGATTCACGGTGATGTACCCACCCAGCTCAAGCACCTGTCAAAATGAGTTACCCCCCAAGCATTCCTGCAAAGAATGAATTTGCAATTGGTCAGGAGTTCTTTGGGCTGCTCCCAGGCCTGGGATTATACGCCACCCTGTGGTTTCGAGAGCACAACCGCCTTTGTGACATCCTGAGGGCCGAGCATCCCACTTGGGATGACGAGCAACTCTTTCAGACTGCACGCCTCATTGTCATAGGTGAGCGAGATTCAATATACTTATCAAAGGCCATTTTCTTCTTCATATTTTCTCTCCTAAGATTCTGCTAAACAAAAGGTTTCAGTTGCATAATGATATTTAAACCATCTTTTTTTTAAGGTAAGTTACCACACGGAAAGGGACATATCTGATTAAAACCACCCATTGTGTTTTCAGTTGTGAGTCTGTATCAAACACCAAGGCGTTGTATAGTGATAGTCACCGGTACCTGATTTGAGTTGACTGTAAAGCAAGAACACTGCACTAATTGAGAGAAATACTCTCTCCTCTTTGGTTGGACCCAGGTCAGACAATCCGGAGTGTAATTGAGGAGTATGTACAACAGCTGAGTGGGTACCTGTTTCAACTGAAGTTCGACCCCACTCTACTCTTTAACGGCCAGTTTCAGTACAGCAACCGGATCGCTGTAGAATTCAACCACCTCTACCACTGGCACCCTCTGATGCCTGACAGCTTCCAAATCAGTGGTGATGTACTCCACTACTCGCAGTTCCTTTTCAATACCAGTGGTCACCCACTCCGGTGTTGAGAATCTTGTGGAGGCCTTCTCAAGGCAAAAGGCTGGACAGGTAATCAAGGAAACAGCCATGTTATCTAAAAGGGCTTCATGAGACCTTGCAATGTGAAAGTGCATAAAACACTGAAAACAAAGGGTTTTCTTAACTTTAGTTTAAGGTTTAAAGTTTAAAGTTAATAATAAACTTAAAGTTTATTAACTTTATTTTTGGGGATTGCATTAATTTTCAAATAAGTCTTAGGGTTGATTCCTTTGAATCTTTAATATACTGTAATAGAATACACTATATTCCAAATGTTGGAAATGTACAATATAGCTCATTAACCTCTATATTTTCTGCTCATATTTACCAAGAGAGACAACTATTTAATTGGAAATGTTTTTGCTTAACTATTCTTATGATCAAACTTGGCCATGTTCAATACAAAGACAGAAATGGGAGTAACTAACAGAAATTGTCTAATGGGTTTTGCATGGCAAAAAATATACCCCAGTGTACACTAATGAATATGATCAATGATCATTCAATGTGTAATGGACTTTACCACAGATAGGGGGTGGCCACAATAGCCATGCTGCAGTAACAGGTGTGTCAATAGCAACTATAAAAGAGTCAAGTAACCTTCGCATGCAGCCCTTCAATAATAACCGGAAACAATTTCAACTGGAGCCCTACGCCTCCTTTCAAGAATTTACAGTTAGTGACAAAATACATGACCATCATCTTCACACGCACATTTCAAATGATCAGTTAGAACATAGTTGTTGTTTGCTGTGTATGTCTTGGCCAGTATTCCTAACGTCGCTCAGAGTTAGAATCTGACTTTAGATCAGGTATTCCATGTCAGGGTTCCTCATGCCACTATATCCCACAAATGATTAAAACTGCCTGTAGTAGAAGTATTTGTCAATATATTCCCAATAACAGGATATACAGTCAGGAAGGACTGTAACCTTCCTGTGTTCTGTTGGTGTCTGCAGACAATGTTGAAGTTGCCAGAGATTTGGAGGAACTCTACGGTAACATAGATGCTCTGGAATTCTACCCCGCCCGATGCTAGAGAAAACTCTTTGGAGAGGGCATGTTAGAGATGGGTGCCCCCTTCTCCCTGAAAGGGCTTCTGGGTAACACTATTTGTTCCCCGGAATACTGGAAGCCAAACAGGCCGCCAAATGCCAATATTGTAAACGCTGCCACTCTCAAGAGGCTTGTTTGCTTGAACTTCAGAACATGCCCATCCTATATCTCATTCAGAGTTCCAACAGAAAACAGGGAAAATTCAAAAAAATTGAGTAAACATGAGCTATGAAGGTCTCTAGATGCAGTCACAGCTGCAGTCACAGCTGTCTTACAGCATACTGCAGAAAGGTTTTAACTTGCTGCTGCTCATCATTTTAATGTTTACAGGAAACCCCTGTTAGGTAGACCAGTGTCTTTAGCATACTGGAACACTGGAGATATCTTTTGTTATCCAGATTGATTCAGATGTCCTCAAAGTTATTTTGCTGATTTTGTACGTTTGCCCACTGACAAAGAAATTATCAGTGTATAATTTTACTGGTAGGTTTATTCAAGCAGAGAGAGACAGAATAACAAAACAAAAACTCTAATACGTTATACATTGATTTATATTTTACTCAGTGAAATAAGTATTTGATTTCCTATCAATAAACAAGATTTTTGGCTTCGAGGTGTCTTATACAGGTCATGAGCTGAAATACCTTTATAAACAACACCTGTCCACAGAAGCAATCAATCAATCAGAATCCAAACTCTCCACCATGGCCAAGACCAAAGGACAAGGATGTCAGGGACAAGATTGTAGACCTACACAAGGCTGGAATGGGGTACAAGACCATCGCCAAGCAGCTTGTTGAGAAGTTTACAACAGTTGGTGCAATTATTTGCAAATGGAAGAAACACAAAATAACTGTCAATCGGCCTCGGTCTGGTGCTCCATGCAAGATCTCACCTTGTGGAGTTTCAATGATCATGAGAACGGTGAGGAATCAGCCCAGAACTACACGGGAGGATCTTGTCAATGATCTAAATGCAGCTGGGACCATAATCACCAAGAAAACAATTGGTAACACACTACGCCGTGAAGTACTGAAATCCTGCAGCGACCACAAGGTCCCGCTGCTCAAGAAAGCACATGTAAATCAACAAAATCAAGTTATTTGGCATCAACTCAACTTGCAGTGTTTGGAGGAGGAGGAATGCTGCCTATAAATCCCAAGAACCCCATCCCCACCATCCAACAGGGACAGGACAACTTCACTGCATCAAAGGGACTATAGATAGGGCCTTTACCGTCAAATCTTGGGTAGGAACATCCTTCCCTCAACCAGGGCATTGAATATGAGTCGTGTATTTGTATTCCAGCATGACAATGACCCAAAACACATGGCCAAGACAACAAAGGAGTGGCTCAAGAAGAAGCACATTAAGGTCCTGGAGTGGCCTAGCCAGTCTCCAAACCTTAATCCCATAGGCTTTTGACACCAAGTACTAAGTCATGTTTTGCAAAGGGGTCAAATACATATTTCAGTGAGTAAAGTGCAATATAATACAATATACACTGCTCAAATTTTTTTATGACACACGTAATCATCACAGCATAACACCAAGTCAATAAAACTTCAGTCCCTATAAACTCATGGCACTCCTCATTTTAAACTCTGTTGAATGTATAGAAAAATACAAAGATAACCAGTATTGCTAGATTTAATGGGAATGATCAGGAGTCTACTATTTCAGTCAATATTCAGGAAAACCTGATCTTTAATTGGTTAAAAAAAAAATATCCCTCAAAAACCAGAAAACCAATCAAGGAGCAATATCTTCAACTCCCTCTCGCACATCCCACCCCCCATGATTTATATTGCTGATCCATGTCATTCAATGTCAAAGTATGTTCATTGTCACATGCAAAAGTTCAGAATTCACAATGAAATGTGTCGTCTGATTTTGCTAACATTAGTAACTCAATTCATGTACACATTACAAATGTGAATAATAATAAAAACAAACTAACTAGTATGTTAGAAACTTAGTCCGATGTATTAACCCTGAAAGTCCTCAGGCTTTCTTAGGATATAAAATCCGACTGACACTATCTTGACATTTTGGCCTCTCAGGAGGTCATCCTTTATAGTAGAATGATGTGCTTTATAATGTGGATTCTGAAAAACCTTAACTAAAAGAAGGATGAACAGAAAACATTGTTTGAGAAGCTTCCATAAGTATTAATGTGAAATTGGGTGAATAAATATAAAAATGTATGTTGACATGTAGTTGTTTTATTGAGAAACACACAGTTTAATACAACAGGTAGGCTGTTTTACATCACATTTGGATATGCCCAGGGGTTCACAACGACTATAAGTTGTTTATGGTATTAATATAAAATAATAAACAGAATATCAAATCTTTTCTGAATTCTTTATTTGAAAAACTCAAACATATCAACCAAAATGTCAATATGGGGTCCCTGTATCAGTGTGGTGAAAAATATATACAAAAATCCAACAAAAAATTTGATTCTGGGCCTAGAAGTGCCACATCCGAGAAAATGTGTAGGTTTTTTGATGAAATCTAGAAATACTTTGGATTCGTGGTCGAGATTGTAAGGATTCTAATTAAACAACGACACGCCATTCTTTGCAGCAGACTGTCCTCTGCAAGCTTTCTACTGCAGATGAAAAACCCGTAAGCTTCTAAGGGCTAAATTAATTCAGAGCAACAAATATATACAAGTAGAAGCAGTTAGAATTGAAAGAAAAAAAATAATGAAGGGCGGGCAATTACAGATTACTGTTTTTTGATTTGTGCAACAACATCATTCTGTGGCGCTTATGCATCAAAATGGTTGCACCGGATGATTTAGTGAGGAAAAGCTTTCTACTGCAGATGAAATTGTAACTGCCAAAGATAGTCCAATCTTTAGAAATAAAATGCAAGAAATTGACGAAGAGCTTGCTATCGTGTGAGAGAGCCGGTGTTGTGCCGAGAATTGTCCCTCTGCCGAAAACTGTCCCCCCTTTTGCGTGAACGCGCACGCTATATTCCGTTGAGATATGCTTGCTTGTCTGAAGATGCTTGCACTTCACTTTGTTGTCAATTTAGCCTATCATTCTCTGATCTCAGTTGAACAAAACAACTTGTACTTTTTAAGGATGCTTGTACAGTGCAAACAATAAAACAATGAACACTAATATTAATAATTAAGGTAGAAATGTACGCAATAATGAACATTTAAATGTGTATAATATTAACGTTATCCACATTCATGATCATTGTAAAGAAAACAAATAAAATAAATATATAGATGTACATATATACTCCCATCAAGATAGCTTCTAGCTAAATTAAGTACGACAGGCATCACAGAGAAAGTTCTCTAATGTTTGGGATTTTACACAGGAACGGTGGAACCATCGTGTGAAATGGTCACAACCAATTTGAAATGTATAATGAACGGTGTTAACGCGTTTAAAAAAAACAAAGAATCTTTAATTACAACAACTTCATTTTAAGTACAATCTGATAATAATGCCTAAAATAACTTTACTGCTTGCACAGATTGCTATTCCAAATGTGAAATGTGTCTATAGGTTACTTGAATTGTAAATTATGCACTGAAACTTTCACCAGCGATTACCCAGTGAGTGACCTTCTCATTATTGTCCAACTCCCCACAGACGTGACACAGTTCGTTCAGGTCATCTAGTGAAATGTAATGCCAAGTTAAAAGTCAATACATCTTTACAAGCAATTTCTGAGCAACAAAATAGAATAGTACGTTTTTTGTAATCAAAGTCAACCTTAAAGGTTTTCAGATTCAGAAGTTCAAATGCAGAAAATTGCTTAACAATCACATTGAACATACCAATGTTTTGGAGAAGCGTGACTGACTCTTCTCATGATGCCAACAGCATCAGGTGCATTTGAAAAGTCAAATGAGTGTTTCATCAAAATATTCAGCAAACTGTGGATTTTTTTTTTTTATTGCCATTAATATTTTGCTAAATATAAAATGCACACTTAAGATTCTAACACGACAAAGCTATAATATAATTAACACTTGTTGTAATTATATATTTCTACTTGTAGTCAGTATACATTAGGTAGATAAATGTTTTTTGCTTTACTTTACTACTTACTTTCAACGCAAAGACTCCACAAGAAGTACCATCTGGTTGGCATGGGTGAGGAAGGGAGCGGCACGCCCATCTTGAAACATTGCACCCCTTCTCTCTCAGAAATGATCTGAACATACAATAAATTACAGTAAAGCATTTTTTAAAACAAATTTGATTACAATATAAATATTAATAACAGTATAGTATTGCAAATAGATTACTGATTCTATTGTCAAAGAGTATTTAAAGCTGTTACTACCGTGTCAGAGCCTAGCATCTTTTATTGTTTTTCTCACTTTCCCCCAATGGGTCGAGGAACAGAGCCATCTTCTTTGATGGCAGCATAACATTTTAAGTTTAGAAGGAAAAACACAATTACACACATATATAGTACACACATTTATTACAAACATTAGTGTGGGTACACTACAAACAGTATGTACAGTGGGAAGAACAAGTATTTGAAGGTCTGTATGCAATAAAATGCAAATTAATTACTTTAAAATCATACAATGTGATTTTCTAGATTTTTGTTTTAGATTCCATCTCTCACAGTTGAAGTGTACCTATGATAAAAACTACAGACCTCTACATGATTTGTAAGTAGGAAAACCTGCAAAATCAGCAGTGTATCAAATACTTGTTCTCCCCACTATACATACTGTTTGTAGTGTACTATGTATTTAAATGTACATTGAATTCTTAGTGGTTAATCGTGGTGCTATAACTTAAACTGCCTTTGCGGTTCTTATCATCATAGTCCAGTGATTATGTTCGTTGATGCTAATAATGTAGTTGTACATCATTGAATCCATCTAAAAATTAAATGAGCAATGTTTCAAATGCTAGAGTTTAAATGTGAGTAACATATAAAAATGTAATGATAAGAAGCAGGCCAACCTTAAGTTTGGATTTCTTGCTCCCCCAAATTTCAGTCATCTCAAAGATATCAATGTAGAATGCTTGCTCTGTGGAGCTTCTGTTAAAAGTTTGCAACAAATGAAGCATGTAGGCATTTATGGTCTGAAAGAAAAAATAAAGAGAATGTGAAATGGATGTGACTCTGTAACATTAAAGAACAACAAGTTAGGATTTGATTCCAAATACAAACATTAATCACACATTTACAGAGTTATGTAAATTGTCCAAGCCATCTTACCTCACTTTCCAGCTCCATATTTGAACCTGTTCTGTAGATATCCACATAAAAGATTTTATATGGCCCGATTTTTGATAAGAGGACATATACATTTTTTCCTTCCCAAGCTTTTGCAATACCTGTAGAACAAACACCATAACTATAGCATTATACAATATTTTCATATTTTGTCCAGAATATTATAAATGGATCAATCTGACAAGATTACATACATCTGTGTAGATCCTGAATTCCTCCTGCAGTTGCGGAGGTCACTTGTGTGGTGCCTGCGCAGGTCGCTGGTCACTATGAGCTACCAAAATGATCTAGAAGTTTGTCAGACCTTCCTGTCCCAAGATGGAGGGGGAGGACAATTTTCGGCAGGCAGGGAAACAAGCTTGCCGAAAACTGTCCCCCCTATACAATATGCCAATTTTTGACAGTAGAGTAAAACAACTTTTGTTGCATACACTACTGGTCACCATGAGCTACCAAAATGATCTAGAAGTTTGTCAGACCTTTCTGTCCCAAGATTGGTATTGGTATTGGTATTGGTATTGGTATTGGTATTGGTATTGGTATTACACAAAAGACAAACCATAAACCACACCTAGTGTGGTGCTAACACAGCCTAAGTAGGCTCCCCAATCAGATGCAACTGAACACAGCTGCTCTGACTGGGGAGCCCACAGCGGCATAGAGAAGGCCAGAGGCCTCTCTAAGTGTCCTGTCCTGACTGGGGGTGAGCCCAAGGCACAGAGAAGGCTTGGGGCCCCAGCCAGGACATGACACTACCAAAATGATCTAGAAGCCTTTCAGACCTTCCTGCCTTAAGACAATTATCGGCAAGCAGGAAAATGAGCTTGCCGAAAACTGTAGTAAAATACCTTTTTGGCATCAACATGAGCTACCAAAATAATGTAAAAGTTTGTCAGAGGGGAGGGGGGGTCGACAGGCAAGAAAATGACACATTACAATATCCTGCTGTCCACTAGCGGATATAGAATTACAAATAAATGTCATAATGTTTGTTATGCACCAAACATTACAATGATACAACACAATCTATATTCCAAAACATAATTTTGGCTAGAATTGGCTCTTTTTCTTAGAACAGCTACGGCTAGATGTTTTACTAATACACTTCGAAATATATAGCTATATAGACGATATATATAATACGAGAGATGATGGTGCACAATACTGTTGTTTTTAAGAACTGACATAATTCATGTTTTGTTCAACTGAGATCAGAGAAACGTAAGCTAAATCTCCGAAGGGCAAACATCTCCAGACATGCAAGCATATCGCAGCAACGGAAAATAGCGTGCCGGTTATATGTCGTGGAGCTCCGCCCCCTAGAGGCGTAGCTCTAGCGGTTTACCCATGCCGCATAGCGGCCAGCTTGAAAACAAAATGTACTAGCTCAGCCTATCGGGGCACACCTGCCCCTATATCTGAGCGTCTGCCCTTCACACCACGTCTAATTTTTCTTCAGCTTTGACTGAACAATAGATGTACTAACTGGCGATTTTGTTCTTTAAGAAATCGCGACATCATGAAGAGGTTTTTTGAAGCCGCCTGCTGCGCTGCTCCTCTCTGGACGCCGGGGAAGACCGACACACGGTGTGTGTGTCGTGTCTCGGACCATGGCACGCCAGGGAGGGTGTCGTGGAGGCACCAGCGTGTGCCGCCTGCGTAGCCTTACCCGTGGCTGTTCGCCAGGATAGGCTGCGGTTTTTTCAGGGAGGAGATCAGCTTGGACGCTGTTCTTCCTCTCCTTCCAGCGGCGGGTCGGATGGCAACGGCGTCCTGGAACTGGAGGACATTCTCCCTCCATTGACGCAGGTTACTCCGCCCCCTCTCCTAATGGAGTTGTGTGGCGAGAGCCTGTCGGGGAGGACCGAGTCTGAGACGCTCGAGTGTGGAGTTCCCGC
>JACXGK010000594.1:0-54795 GCA_016801125.1 Novumbra hubbsi
CGGGGGGGGGGGGGGGGGGGGGGGGGGGGGGGGGGGGGGGGGGTGTAGCCTCTCACACACACACACACTTCGGACGTGCTGAAGACGTAGGACAGCAGACGGAATGGTCTGGTCCCGGAGTGTTTCCCCGCACCCGGGGGAGGTTAGGTTTATTTTATTTTTATTTTGAGTGTTTAATGTATTAAAAGGGCTGAGGTAATGAATTATAATCTTTAATGCAGCAACCGATCGATACCACAAGAGAATAAATCAGCTTTTACTGAGAGCGTCAAACTCCTTAATACACTAGGAAGAAAAGGGGAGGGAGGGGGACCGATAGGAGGAAAAGGGAGTAGGGAGGGTAGTAGGGAGTAAGGCGGGAGAGAGGACAGGCTAAAGCGGGGAATTGCGGACGGACTTACCTTAACGGTAGCCTCATCCACTAAAAGGCCCCTGAAAGCACTGAGGTTGTGACAGTTTTGTGAGGCAGCCAGGTTGCAAGGTCAGGCGGATATAAGACAAACATTTATTCTCTGCCGTCTGTTTTTGTTTTTCTCCTCTCAGCAAATCCTCCTCGGCCTCGGAGCATTTCCATAGCCGGGAGCTAGACTTTAATTAATTAGACAAAACCTTGTTCCTCGCTCTCGATCAGAGTTCAGCTCTCTAGGTCTCATTATAACTGCTGTCTTATACCTGGTAGCTAACACCTCCGCCTGAGGCAATAATACATCAACGCAAAGACAAGGCTGTAAATGTCTAAAGTCATTACAATAAAATCTTCATCTGATCACATTTTACAACAAAACAAGGAATTGACTTTCCAAAGACTCCATTGATGCTGGTTAGTCTTGGAGTGGGTTTAATGTGTCTGGGAAACTAGTCTTACACTTTGCTGGGCAGATTGTTACTGTCTCTCAGTGTCTCCTATGTCACTATGATTCCAGGCAGGCAATCAGGCTAAAGCTGGTCATTAGTGTCTGTTTAGGGGCTCTTAAGGGAAGGCCGTTCATGTTACCATTAGATGTCTCTGAGTTAAAACAGATGGATAGACAGACTCTTAAACAGAACAGGTGAGAGATAATTCTTCACAACCAGATGCACAAGCGGCATTATACCAGTCTACATCTCACAGATCTGACCGAAAGGATGGCAAGATGACCACTGCTCATTTTAGGCTGTTGAATGGAGTCAGAGCTGGTTATCAAAATGTCTCCCCCTTCAAGGTTGCATGTTAATGAGCATTGGTCTTCAGAAGTGTCTTTTCTAATTACCATAAGGAAAGAGGAGTACAAATGCATTTGTTTTGGGCGTTTTATTCCACTGCTTTTCTTCCGTGTGAGGAAGCAGTTTGTCTGCAGGTGTCTGATGGATAAGCTATCTTGCTGTAATGGGCGACCGGCTGAGTGACAGGCTCAGTATCATCCTCCACACTCACAAATGCTCAGTGCATCTACATTTCATAAACAAAATGTTCAGACGCCGAGGCCCCATTTTGATTAATGTTGCCATGACAACTACATAATTCATGAATTGTATTAGCTTTCCATTTGTCGTTTCAAAATCGTAATTCATTGGGGCTTTGGTGGACTAGAAAATACCCCCTCTGCTTTTATCCTTCTGTGGCTGTCTTCCCTCACCTCCATCATCCTTCCCAAGTCAAAATGGGACGTGCTCGACCCTTGGGTTTGGACTGCAGAGGAACAGAGTGGCCGTACATGATGAACATACAGGCCTGGATTATTATTTAAAAGACAGCCTGGTGGACTTTCTTGATGTCTAAACAGCTCTACACTGACACCCGTTGGCCACCGACAGGGACACGCCTTGATCACCCTCTAACCTGCGATCTCTTGTACATAGAAAAACCGGCGTTAACCAAACACAAAATACATTTTAATTTCTTTCTGGTAGAAAAATGCTCACGTACATGGAAAATGTTGTACAAACGACACGTTTTGGCACATTTTACAAACATTGGAAAAAAATGAATTTGAATCCCTGACTTGGTTTAGATCATGTCTGTATGCGGATGACGCATGTGCAAAGGATCATGGTACTTCCAGTGGAAAGGCCGTCATTCTCAGTCTGCCGGTTTGTCCTGAGATTTCCTTCATGCGGTCCCACACACAGATGTCTGGTCAAAACCGGTCACTTCCCTCCTACAATCACCCGAGAAGATATGTCTCCGTTCTACCCATACCCATTATTCTACACCCTCACCCCCTTTCTCCTCCGTCACATTCTCCAGACTGGTGGAGGTTGAGGCCACGGGTGTGGTTTTGGGTGTGTCCGTGGGTGTTGCCGTAAGGTTCCTCTCCCCCTCCCATAATGCCGTGGAGGCCGTGTTGGCGGAGCTCAGGCGGAGGCGGGGGGCGGGCTTCTGGTCTCCAGGACTGAAGGACTGGGAGACTCCTCCCCTGTCACGGCCCCGCCCCCAGCCGTGGCGGGAACCGAGTTTACGACGGCCTCCCGAGCCCGAACGCAGTGGCAGGCCGCAGAGTCCTCCCGCCTGCTCCGAGTCAGCTGGGGAGGGGGCACGCCGCAGGGGGGAGGGGGAGACTGGGGCACTGCGGGGGTCTGGAGGACAGGGGGGAGTAAGAGAGGTTAGGGTTAGTAGCCGCGACCTGCAATGATTTTAGGGGGATTTACGTTGGTGTTTAATGGTGTCTGTGGTTGCTTCCCGTTACTGTTCATTGAGAGAGAGAGGGTGTGTGTGTGTGTTTGTTGTCTCTCACTGGTCTCAGCCTGTGTTTGTGTGTCCGTCTGGGAGTCGACACTGTCCGCCAGGTTCTCTATACTGCCGGCAGCGTAGAACAGAACACGACCATCTTTCCCTCCTCCTCCTTTAGGCTTGATCAGCTTCTTCATCCTGTCTGCTATCCAGTTGGACTTTCTACAGAGAGGAGACGGGTACCAGGCAGGGAGGGAAGGAGAGAGAGGGAGGAAAGGAAAGGAGAAACATGGGAAGTGAGGGAGACGGGGAGGGGGAGCGAGGTACAAGGGGTGAGGGGGGCGGGGGCTTGGCCTTGATGTGAATGTGTGTCTGTCTGCATCCAGAAACACCCAGGAGTCCGGAGGAAATGCTACAAAGACCACAGCAAGATGCTATTGAAGTGATGTGAGATCAATCCCTCAAACCTGGAACCTCTCCCACTCGACAGGCCCACCTGAAAGACCGGCCGGGCTGTGTGACTCAATGCCTCAGAGACGCCATCTGACACGGCAGTCAGCCTTCACAGCTACATATAGAATCACCAGGGCCAGATGCACTAACCCACGCTTCCCCATATCTCAACATCACCGTCATCCACTTAAATGGGCCGCGGAGCTGTGTGTGTGTGTGTGTGTGTTTACTTGGTCTTGCTGGGTGTAGACATGTTGGGCTCCAGGACTCTGTATTGATCCATGATCTTCTCCACCAGCTTCTGTTTCTCTCTGCGCAGCTCACCCAGCTTCTCCCTAGAGGGAAGGTGAAGGCAAGGAGGGGAGGTGGAGGGGAGGTGGACAGGGAATATTAGGAAATTAGGAACGTTGAGGCTAGGAAAGGATGATAACTGTTGTTCCCTGGATGAGATAACATATCTCATCCAAGTTGTGTGTAGATATGTTCCAAGTTGTGTGTAGATATGATCCAAGTTGTGTGTTGATATTGGGACCAGATGTCCTCCAAAAGATTAAAAGGATTGAATCAAAACCTCAGATATCCGTCTCCACACGTTTCTATAGCAGTTTCCAGCTAGGAAAACTTTTTATATATATATATATATATTTGTTTATTGAACATGCAACATCCAGTAGAAATAGGAACAACTTACAGAAGAGATACTGTTCAAATGTCCCCCCCCCCTCCACACACAGTCTTATCCCCAGGTGCACCCCATACAAATCTGTATCCCTGTTCCAACGTCACCCTAATAAACTAAGATACAAGGAAGACATTTAGGGCCATTAAAAAAGCGATTAACTAAACAAGTTAACTACTTTTCTAGTTTACTACTACTGCTCATCTTAGGTTTATGGTAAAACGTGCAATTGGGCATAGTGTCCAAAACTCAGATTACCTGTAGGTTTATAGATGAGGTTTGACACTCAGGCTTTGTTTAGTTTAGGCGTGAAGGTTAAGGAACAGAGATGAATGGGCTACTGGCCCCCAGAAGGACAGAAAAACAACTACTGACTGGTATTCTCTCTCCTGTGAGTAGTGCTGGTCTTTCCTCTCCAAGCTCTGCTCCATCAGAACTCGGTTGTGATTGGTTAAACTCTGGTTCTGCTCCAACAGGTGGCGGTTCTCCTCCTCCATGTTCCCCTTCAGCTGGGTAAGCAGCTGTACACCCACAACCCCCCCCCCCACACACACACACACACACACACACACACATATCGAATTAAATGTATGTTTCAATGTTACATTTTATTTCACTTTTCTGGTCTTGTTGCCTCTGTCCCAACATTTCTGAAACGTGTTGCTGGCATCAAATTCAAAGTGGACATGTTTTTTTCTAGACATGTTCTAGCATTAGTCTTTGTACTCTTTTCTATTTTAGGGTTTAAATGATTTTCACATCATTGCATTCTGTTTTCATGTACATTTTGGCCAGCGTCTCAACATTTACATTTGCATGGCACCCATCCCCCTGACCTGGTACTGGTTGGTAAGGCGGTCGGTGCTGAGCTCCAGTCTCTGGTTGTTCTCCCTCAGAGAGTTGATCTCTCCCTCTAGCCTGGTCCTCTCCAGCTGGGCAGCACTTAGCTCCCCCCGGAGCAGCGAGCCCTGGGCCAGCAGCTCAGTCTGCACCTGGGACCACTCCTTCTGCATCCCCTGCAACCTGGGAGAGCAGAACCAGATAGGATGAGACAAGACAGAAAGACGGACAGGCACTGTGTATAAAAAGGAAAGGGAGTCAGGCTTCTTGCTGTCAAAGAACATACCTGTCAACTGCCTGGTGTAGATGCATAAATTCATAGATTAAAGAATCTTTGTTCAGCCAGAACAAAAGTTTTGCGTAATGGGTCAAGTGCCTGTTTAACTTCTGGGCTTATTGTATACTTTTTTTTCTTTCAATTGAAGTTTAAACCCCACCTCAGTAAAGCAACTCATGGTGAGCTCAGGAGAGTTGAAGATCAAGACATGCATATTGCCAAGTAATTAATATCCCACTGATTGCTTAGCTAGAAAGTACTCTCCTGCACCAGCACATGTGAAGGAGGAGGCATTCACCAGCCAACAACAACAACTGAGCCGGACGACCCCTGACCTGCCATAAAGAGCCTTTAGATCACAAAAGGGGCAAGGCAACCGTGTCTTCCACCAATCTCACCAACCCCGAACAGCAATAAGACTCCTGGGCCACTGTGGATATAGGTTTATACTCCTTGCCGCAATGACGCAGCTGTACTGCCAGGCAGAGACTTTTTGACTCTGCACCATTTGGTTGCCGCCGGGGTAAATACCTGGTCAGAGATTATGTTGACAGCGGAGCAGAACTGGAACTAAGCTGGAACAACCTCTGTCTTTGCAAGTTGTGTGAAAATCTGTTGGCCAATAGCCCCTCCCATGCATTAAAAATATGCTAACAGCTGTGAAATAGGGAGTTGTACAAAAGCACTGGATAGACTGCCGCTTGTTATGTCATGTGTGTCGTTGTATCGTGACAGGTCTATAGTAGTATTTATGTTCACTGAGTCTTTTCACCAGAAACTGGAGACTAACTGAGTAGATCAATACATTCTATTAAATGGAATTGCCTGAAGAGAATAAGTGGCAACGCGGTTTGACTGGCTAATAGCCTGCTCCTACCTCTCATAGTCCTCCTTCAGTCTCTCCAGTTCTCTCTCTCTCTCTGCCTGCTTTTGCAACTGTCCCGCCATATTCTCTTTCTCCGTCTTCATCTCCCATTCTCTCTCCTCCAGCTGGGATTTGCGATCCAGAAGCTCTTGATACCTGAAGAACGTGAAAAGACAGGAACACAGAAATGCAGGTCAAAGTTCAGTATGGTGAATGACAATGCGACATCTCGTACGTAATACTCAAGGCTGGTTCATGAAGTGGTTTCAGGGGTGCCACAGGGGGGCCACAGGGGTGCCACCGGGGTGCCACCGGGGTGCCACCGGGGTGCCACCGGGGTTCCACCGGGGTGCCACAGCCACCACCCCTTCACACGGGGGGTGGTTTACCTCCCCTCTAGGTCCCTGTGCTGGGTCTCCAGGTTTCGGTTGACGCTCCTCAGTTGCGAGTGTCTCTCCAGCAGTTCCTCTAGCTCAGCCTCCTGCCTCTGCTGCAGCCCGGCCATTCGCTCGCCGTCCCTTTTCAGCCCCTCCATCCGGGCCAATGCCTCCTCGCGCTCCCTGACCCATACTTTGGACTCCTCCTCCAGAGAGGCACACCTGGCCTCGCTGTGGCCACATCTTGCCAATAGAGCCGCGTGTTGAGTGCTCAGGGACGCTTGCTCCACCTGCATGGGGAGGAGGGCAGCTGGTTCATCCTAAATCCCTATTATTGCTGTTAATGGGGTTTCTGGAATCTCGGTGGCATTCTCAAAAGGCATTTCACGCAGAAGCATTCGAGACAATGCGGATGCTACGGCCTCGGAAGAGGTGTGAGGACAGTTTCAGTACAATGACAAACAAAACCGCTGGATGTGTATGAATGGATACTAGGGCGGATGATACCTGCAGCTGGGTGTTGAGAGCCTGCAGGTTGGTGCACACGGAGGCAGAGTGCTGTTGGAGGTCGTCTATCTGCTTCCTCATGTGGTTACAGGCCGACTGGGACTGAGACAGCTGGGAAAGCAACACCTTCCGCTCCGCGCCCATCGCTGCATTCTGATGGGAGAGACGTGTGACGAGGAGGTGTTTAAAACTTCTGAAATATGTGATATGGATGTCAGCAGAAAATGAAGCCCCGAGTGGTAGGACGTGGGGACAGGTAAACACACACACCTTCCTCTCGAGTTCGATGAGCCGTTCGCTAAGGGGTTTGTCTATTTTCTCCACACCGGCGGCAGAGGTTACGGAGATGTCATGACCCGGGTTTAATAACAGAGCTTCAGATTCCTCCAGAGAGGAAGCCGGCTGCTTGTTGGGCCTCGGTGATTCAGGAGGGCTTTCGGTGGTGACTTGGGCGGAAATTGCACCTCTCTCACAATTGAGAAGGTCAGCGGATACTGTCTCCAGTTTGGCCTCTGTCCTCCCTAACTCCTGCTTCAGCCCGGCGATTGCATTGGAAAATTCTTGAGACAGTGCCTTCTCATTGGCTAGCTCCTGTGGAGAAAGGTCACGTTTGTTAAGATAAATTGCACCAGTACAAATAAATATGGACACGCACAAACACAAACACACCTGAGCAAGAGAGCTGATTTTCTCCTGGGATTCTGCGTTCATCCACTTGAATTCCTGGTTCTCCCTTTCCATACCCTGCAGTCGAGTAGCAAGCTCCTTCTCCAGGTCTTGTAGTTGAGAACAGAGCTCCTTGGACTGAGACAGCTCCTCGCACAAACGTCTATTGAGACAGAGATATGAACTAGGTATGACGGAAAACACCATAGAACATCACAAGGACTATTGTCTTACCTTATATAGGAACAGTAATCTCCTGCCCTACCTCAAATAGGAAAAGTAATCTCCTGCCCTACCTCAAATAGGAACAGTCATCTCCTGCCCTACCTCAAATAGGAACAGTCACCTCCTGCCCTACCTCTCACAGGAATAGACCCCTCCTGCCCTACCTCCCACAGGAACAGTCACCTCCTGCCATACTTCGTACAGGAACAGTCACCTCCTGCCCTACCTCCCACAGGAACAGTCACCTCCTACCCTACCTCCCACAGGAACAGTCACTTCCTGCCCTACCTCAACTCTGGAATAAGTAACAAATGTATGTTGGATTATCACAATAAACCTGTCTACGGTCTGCTAGTTTTAAAGGCTTCTGACACACCTGTTTCTAGAGGGTTTTAAAGTGTGGCCATATTGCTGGATTTGTAGACTTTACAACTGTATATGACATACGATTTAAAATCTGTCCCACGGTAAGTTGTATTGTATAAATTAAAATAGTTTATTATAAAAGTTGCCCACAAAAAACCCAGCCTTCTTTAAAAAAGATTTGTGTCTCTTCATTGCATTCCCAAATCGTGATGTCGACTGCAATTAAAAAAGTGGTCCCACCCCTGTCATAGATGGTAGGCATGCAGCTGTATATGTCTGAGCTGACATCTAACACAGGCCATGGGTCTTCGGTGTCTTGCAATGTTCTCCAACGTGTCTGCTGTTTCATCTTTTCTCTGGCCTTTTACTCATCATTATCTTAGGCACTATAGATCCTTAGAAGGAAGCTTCTCCACATATAAGTCTGACTGACACCCGGTCCCCAAGTCATAGCTCCTCACTGTGTAGTTATTTGGGTGGCATCTGCCGGGCTAAGTCTCACTTCACAAGTTCTGTCTTTACTCAATGTTTAAAAGAGATGTAGCACCATCTCTGCTTAATGTTTCTGAACAGCAGGGGGGGGATGTTATTTAAAGAAACACTCCAAAGATAAGTATGTATATTTTTGTAGGTTAACGTTCTCTCTTTTTAAGATATATGTATATCTTATATATATAAATATATATATATATATATATATATATATATATATGTGATACGGACAGAAGGATGAGTGTGCTGAGAAAGCAGTGAGCATATTCAACTCCATGCTTCATCCTCTGGTCAGTCCCTCCACAGATGTCCGTAACCATGGTGAACAAGTTGTTTTGCATTGCCTGGTTCATCTGCCTTGAGCAAATGTTTGGAACTTGGAACATAACTATTTTGACTGTGTTGTGTCATGTTTGACATGCCGCTCAAATAGCTTGTCCAAATAAGATGTCTGTTTCGTGCTTATGTTTGTAATAGCCAAGTTTCATTAGACACGTTTGTTGTACCCTACATCAGGTTAAAGTGGGTAGAGTACAAGGAAGAAGAGGAGACTGCTAGGTCTGAATTATATCTGTGAGTATTAATAACGATTCATAAGATCAGTCATTAAATGTTTAATATAGGTACTTATAAACCATTGACTATTAAGTGTTTTGTGGGCCATTTCCACTTAATAAAGTATTCATGTTTTGTGGACCCACTGTAATCTCTCAAGAAAAAGATGGACATTCCAGCAGCACCTAAGGAAAATGCTAATAGCATTTCTTGGAAGTGACTTTTCTGTCATAACTAAAGTGTGGAGTCCAGTGTATTGTCCAATAAACTAGATGCTGCATAATTTGGTAAACGATGTGAGTAAGTTCTGGGTCCGTACGTGTTGGAAATTCCAGAGTTCTGGTTCGCAAATCCTCCATCCTAGTGAAAGGAAACATATAGCCAAAGCCCTCCACTCTCGTTCTGCTAATTCCCTCACATCCTCAAAACAGTCAAAATCTAAACCAACTTTGCCTAATCCTGGTATGCCCAACTAATCCGTGACAAAAACCCAAACACTGGAACTATTGCTGCTCCCCATTAGCTACTGCCAAATGCAGAAGCTACTCTTCCTTGAGTCCACACAGAACATGCAGTTCACACACGGAATCTGTTCACTGGACAATAACGGCAGTTTCTAGGCTGCTTAGGAAGTAAGCAAACGTATCTGAATATTTTTTTTTTTGCTGAACTATTTAATAACATTGCAAGAGTTACTCCCGTTACAGGTCCATTTAATGAGCTGCCAAAAAAGCCATATGTTAAGAGACCGAACCACTGGAAGCATTTAAAGGTCATATATGTGACATTTCTACCTCATTTACATACTAGTGGAAAACAGTGGTTAGGAAAACCTTCACATGACTCCCTATCCTCAAGCTCTGTCATGACATCCTGTCTAGTGTGGTTATTGTTTATGTGTCTGTTTTTAGACATTAAGGAGCAAGTTCTGCTTGTTTTCCATTTATATGGGACATGGCAGTAGAAATGTTTACCCTGGTCACAGTAAAAACATAATAAACACATAATATCAGAATTCAGGAAGTTTATATGTGGTCAAACCAAAACATTTAACTTATAACAAATGGTTTATAATGATGATTACATAGTAATGACAAATATGTTTTCCTTCATGAATGATCTGTTGTGTGCAGTTATTATGAAGTGCTACCTGTTTTGTCCAACATCCTGTATATTCTTTCGTCACATTGTGTTTTCGTTCTACAGTTGGCCATGTACTGCGCGTGTGTGTGTGTGTGTATACATATAAACATATGTATGTGTGTGTCTGTGATATACATGCAGGTGAGGCTGGGTTTTGCACCTGTGTTCCATCTGTAGACTGCAGCCCCTCTCGTTGCTGTGTTCCAGGGCTGACGCCGTACTCTGTAGCTGCTGCCTCAGCCTGGCCGCCTCCCTCTCCCTCTGCCTCTGCTCTTTCTGTTGGCTGTCCAGCTCGGCCTGACACGCCTCCTTCTCCTGCTCCAGTCGCGAGGCCTCCAACAGTGCCTGGTCCCGCCCCCGGCTCAAAGACTCCGCCTCCAGGGCGGCCTCGCGGAGTTCCCCTTCAAGCTCCTCCTCCCTGCGGCGCGACGACTCCAGGCTCCTCGCGTGGCGCTCCAGCTCCGCCTTCAGGGCGTGGGTGGTCAGCTCCAGTTGCTCGCCCTGGCGGCGTTCAGGATGGTGTTACATGAGAGCCTGGCCCCGGGTGGATACCGTGCGACAGGGGGCGGGACAGAGCCTGGAACCGGGTGGATGCCGTGCGATAGGGGGCGGGGCAGGGTTTACCTTGCGCTGGGCGGGGCGTAGGGATTCCACGGTGCTCCGGAGGGTCTCTCTCTCCCTCTCCAGCGTGGCTCGCTCGCCCTCCAGGGTGGCGATGGCCGAGGCCTGCATCCGCTGCAGCTCAGCCTGGCTCCGCAGTCGACACAGCTCCTCCTCCGTCTGAAGGCCCTCCCGCTGCAGGAGCTGAAACGCACCGGGGATGAAGGGTGACCGGGATGACGGAGCACAGCCGGGATGATGGAGCACAGCCGGGCTGACGCGGGACAGCCGGGGGGGGGGGGAGCTCAACGACGGTGCACAAATGGATTGAAGACTGAGGGGATTATGTTACTGATGGACTAGCCAATGTATTGATCTCCGTCAATAATTGCTAATTCCCTGGGAGTGACCCCGATCTGTGAAGGTGTCTCAAGGAGAGTGGCATTTGCAAATTTCCCATTTCCAATTCACACGTGCTTATAACACACGTAAATGTGTGACATGTGGACGAATTGAAGCACCTACCTAATCAACATCATATGGTTCCATACCTCTATTTGTCTCTTGGCCTCCACCAGGCTCTCCGTAGACTTTCTTAGTCGCTGGCCTTCGGCCTCCAGTAGCACCAGTCTCTGCTCAGCCTCCCAGGCTTTCCTGCTCTGTTCCCCCAGTTTAGAGTGCAGGTCCTGGGCTATAGACGCCTGCCGGTCAGCCTCTTCCAGGGCCTGTTTCAGCTCCAAGGTTAGGTGCTCCACTTCGAGTAATGGGACACCACAAACATCTTTCTCGCTGACTTCCAATGACTCATCTTTTTCTTCTCCTTTTTCGAGGGTGGTTTCCTTTGTGGCAGTGCTGCGGTCTTGTGTCTCTTTGGCGACCATGTCTACCTTCTCAAGGCCATCTTTGTTTATTATTCTCTCTCTAGCTGTGCCTTTCCCCTTCTCGCCTTCTGCTTCCACTCTCCGTTGGGGTCTGGGCAAGTCATCCTCGGCTTCTACCCGTCTCTCTGGTACCAGGTGGTGCAGCTCTGCTCCTACTCCAGCCTCTCTGTGGCTCCTGAGGGTGTTAGTTCTTGTCTCGCTTTGCAGTCCCCTCCGGGCGGTACCCTCACCCTCTCCCCTTGAGTGCTCAGAACCTTGGACTCCTCTCTCTCCCTTCTCTCCCTCATCTCCCCTCTCTCTCTTCTCAACTCCCTCTTCTATGTGTTGTCTTGTCATCAGCAGTTCCAGGTGCTTTTTTAAAGTGGCGTTTTCATTCTTAAGGTTCTGAAACTGAGAGTCGACAAAGGGAGTAGACAATGCGCTAGGCGTGTCAGGCAGCACAGGGCAGTTACATCTAGATACACGTCAGAATAAGCATGTGTTGAACGACTTTGTCAATGTCCAAGTGTTGCATTGGCAAGCTGAGCTACAGTAATTCCATGGGCTGATACAGACCTGGCCAAAGCCAGTCGATCACATCATCTCACCTCTCTTAACGTATTCTGATGCTCTGCCTCTAGACAGGCTAGCTCCTCCCTCACTTCTGGTAAATCAGCTTTCTGTAAAAAATGAGACAATATTAGTTTGCCTAATCCTATAGTAAATTGCTCATGAAGTTGATAGCACCTTAACCCTCTATTAACTCTTAATTGATTGATGGATTGGCTGAATGGTCCTGACGCTTACCTTCTGACCCCTGACCTCCTGTTCAGCCTGAAGATCCTCCAGTCGTCTCCTCAGCTCAGCGTTCTCACACTCAGCTCCCAGAAGCATTAGCGATGAGGCCTCCCCCACCTCCACACTCAGGGGCTTCAGATCTGAGAGTGGGAGGGGTAGGGGGAAAGTGGGATGGGTAGGGGGAAAATGGAAGGGTGTAGGGGGAAGTGGGAGGGGCTAGAGGGAAAGTGGGTGGGGTAGGGGGAAGTGGGAGGGTGTAGAGGGAAAGTGGCAGGGGGAAAGAGAGAAAGAAGCGGGAACAATAGAAAAACAGAGATGAAGGACTATTTTCTCTTCTAACCAACATGTTGAATAGAAATACAACAGACAGACAAACCAACTGACCAATCTCTTCTCTCAGCTTCTCGCTTTGCTCCGCCTCCTCGTCATACTCATCCTCTGATTGGTAGAAATGTTGAGCCGCTGTTATCATGCCTGTATTAGAGTTGTTGCTGTTTCTAAGCTCCTGTCTGAGCTCCACCTCCAGGCCCATATTAATCTCCAAGAGCTCATCGACCCTCTGCCTCTCGGTGTCTCGCTCCTACACAGACACACAGAGACATACACACATACACACACACACACACACACATACACACACATATACAGACACACACACACACACATACACAGAGACACACACACAGAGACACACACACACAGACACACACATCTAAATGAGCCCAGCTAGCAGATGCCAAATGACTTGTTATTCACAAACATGTTGAAGCAACAAACACAGGAATCCCCATCATTACCCCTTCTAGGTCTATAACTCTCTGTCGCAGCAGTAAATTGTCCCTCTCCAGCTCCCGTAAACTGGAGCAGCGTTGCCGCACGTCGGTCAGCTGCTCCTCCAGCAAGGCCCGGGTCTCCTGGAGCGCCGCGCACAGCTGCTGCTGCTCCTGCAGGGGGCGACACTCGGGTATTAAGGGGAAAGGGATGGGTTCACAGAAAGGCAAACAGCAGACAATCCCTGGCTGCGGTAGAGGCTGAAAACATGTGCGTGGATGTAACAGGGCCTAATCTACGATGAGGACCCTAAAAAAAAACCCAAGACCATCCGATCACACACATGTGGGAGGGGGCTGCTAGGGCTTGTTTTTTGGCCGAGGCCAACCATTGGTTGCCGGAGAACAGCAGTATGGGGACGGGGGCGGCGCTGTGGTGCCTCTGATCGTACCGGTATGTGTCAGTATGCGGCTGTGCGCGCCTGTCAACACTGTCACTGACGCCTCCGCCCCGCGAACAGTGCATTTTGGTCGTGTTGTCCGGGTTACCTTCAGTTGCGCGCGGGTGACCTCCAGGCTCCGCAGCTTGTGCCTGCAGCCCTGGAGCTCCGTGTGGAGGTGTTCCGCTCTGCCGGCACGCTCGCGGAAGCAGTCCAGCTCGTCCCGCAGTGCCCGCATACCACGCACCTCGCCCTGGAGAACGCGGTTCTGCCGGTGACGACACAGGCACAAGACGGGATTAGTGGCTGAGGAGTGTATAAGGGAGTCCCCGGTGCCCGTTGTAATGGAGTGGTTTAAAAAAAAAAAAAAGTACATCTCTCTGAAGTTTCTTCAGCTGCTCCTCCATGGATTGGACTTCCTGCTTGTAATCCAACAGCTGATCGTCTTTGTCATCCCTGGGGAAAAAATTTAATGTTAGCGTAACAGGCAACCGCACACACACACCATATGCACAAGCACTTGTCTTACAGTTCTTGTTTGAGGCGTCGTAGCTTGGCCCTACAGTCCGCTAACTGGACGGTGAGACCCTGGGGGAGCTCCTCATCGGGCCCGATGCGAGGAGACCCGTCAGACTTGGCATGCCGGCCCTCAGGCTCCCGACACAGCTCTGCGATCCTCTGAAGAAATGACGGAGGAAAGGTGCACCGGTGGACGGGAAGAAAGACAGAAACGTCTTGACGGTGGGGTGATGCAATCGGGTTCTAAGTGAATCTATGACGCCCACGAACCCTGTAGCTTTTTCATTTAGGTCCGTAACGGATGCTTACACTTTCAACAGAGAAATTGATGCAGAGTAGCTAGAAACGGAAGCTGTTGACATAAAGACCATAGTGTCGTTCAACACGTTTGCGAAGCATTTGGGTTTTCTGTACCTCCAAATGTGTGTCTCTCTGCGCCAGCAGGCTCTGTATCTGTCTGGCCATGGAGCCGAACAGCACCTGTAGGTCCGCCCCCTGCTGTCCATCCAGATCCCCCCAATGCAGCGGCAACACCGACCGGGGGTCCTGGGTCACCTGGAAGAACAGCAGCTTCTAACCTTGGTGCGACACCAACAAGAACTGGAGCGTTGTGACACAAAATGGCTGGTTGTCATGAACGCCAGTCAGAGAAATGACTGGTATGTAGAGAGGGCAGACACAGAGGCTGGACCAGCCAGGACTGGTAGCCCTCTTAAATATAGACTGGGTAGGGAACTGACCTCCTGGATACAGTGGGCAATGGCAGTTTGCGTGTCAATGTCCAGCGACTGGATTTGCTGGATGAATGTGTCCTTCCTCTCGCACTGGACCGCACAGCCCAGCAGAAGCAGTAACAGTCTCCTCAGCTCCTCCACGGCTGCCTCTGACAAACAACACGGTCACATCTCCTGTTACCATGGAACTGAGACCGTCGTGAGAGGGAGAAATGGTCTAAAGCAGAATAGACTGGTTTATGACTTGATGGATGTTAGCAAGGCTAGTCAGCCAGCTAGCTACGGTTCATTAACGTTACCTGTTAGTGGGTCTTGACCCAAAATGGCAATGTTTGGGAGAGGCATTAAGATCAGTTGTTGTAGATTTTCCTAAAGAAAAGAGTGTTAGAAGTAAGAGGTTAAAGGATGTGTGTAGATTGCACTATCCCAGTACACATTGCAGTATTGGAATGTCAGGCCTGAATACCGATTTAGAGTACAAACACGGAGTATGATGTCAGAGGGGAACCGGTAGGGGTTGGAGGTTGAGCCACCTTTCCTTTCTAGGAAGTAACACACAAGATTCATCATGTGACTAAATATTTGTGCTCGGTAACTCTGGATACGACCTTCTGCCGACTGGCTAAAATGTAAAGATGTGGTTAGCAAGTTAGGTGAATAAATATAATAAGCATTATTACAGAGCAGACATCCTCATGTCCCATGTAAAGACATGTTAAACTGGCACATCAAAAATACATCCCTGTAGGTTTGGGATTGCTGAGGTTACCAGTGCTGGAATAGAGAGGCGAACCCAAACTAAACATTTGTTTACAACGCCAAACACTGTAGGTGTTCACTTAATGTACAAAGGATACTACATTCCCCTCGACAAAGTTACGGTGAACAGATAACGTTATGACTTGAAATCACAATCTACGTTGGGGTGAACAGCTCTAGTACTTCTACAAGTTGAGCAGATATATTTGGGTCAGACTCATGGTCTTGTTGGGTGAAATTAGACTGCAGGATGACCACATGCTGCTGGTGGTTTAAGGTGTCACAGTACTGGCAGTGTTACCAGGAAACGCAAAACAAGAAGTGAAACCAAGAAAAGTCCCATAAGCAGGTTTACAAACCCAGAAAACCATTCAAATTCTGTCGACCTCCAGCCATTCCCAATTATTGCTTTAATATTCAAGAATATAATGCAAGGATAATCCGCTCACGATTCATCACGTTAAAAAGGAATGACTCAGAAAAAAGCAGGAACTGAAACAGTTTCTCAGACAACTTCGCCAAGAGTTTTGATTGGACAATGCCGGCCTAGATTCAAGCATGGGTCATATGCTTGATACCAAGTCACCCAGAAATGTGCTGATATAATCATCGTTATCACCTGGTAAAAGGCCCAGAGCTGTCTGTTGATACCAAGTCACCCAGAAATGTGCTGATTTACTTAAGGTCATCACCTGGTAGAAGGCCCTGAGGTGTCTGTTGAGGATGGAGAAGTTCTGAACCCTCAGCATCTGGTCGTCTCTCCCGCTGCGGTACAGAGGCTCCAGTTTGGGATTGGGGTCTCTGAGACAGACAGAGAGTGGGAAAAGGCACAGCTTATTTACTACACCTGTGGGATCTGCAAGCCTTGGGGCTACAGGCAGGGCCTGACCTCTAAGCAGAGGTAGCCATCCAACCCAGAATGTCACCAGCTCTACTAATTATGCTTTTTCTTAACCTGAGCATTCTGTTATTGCAGGACTTTTTCGGAAAATGCAAACATAGTTTTATTATTATATACTGTTTTTTATCGCTGTCCTACAGTGACCAAAACCCCACTAATTTGCCATGTCTGCATTTCCATATATATGGAAATATAAAAGCAACCTTAAAAACTAGTGTTGATTCAAATTGAGATAAAATGTCTATTTACATTTCTATAATATTTAGATATACAATGCCATTTGCAAATTAAAGATATTATCTCTAAATTGAAACAGAATCTTTGTTGCCCTGTTGCTTTCATTTTGGGACTGTATGTTTATAACTTTATAAAGTTGAAGGCTAAGTAAGCCATGTTACTAATGTCAGATACATGGCCCAGGAGTCATTCTTTAACTTCTGAGCCTAGACAATATACGTCAGCACTCTCATGAATACATTACACACTGGGCAACACAACATACTTACACTGCAGTGATTGTTGGAAAGTATATCTGGAAGGTAACGTTAATCTCTGGAAATGAGTTGATGTTTTTTATTAATAACCGGGAACACAAAGATTTTTTTAAAAAAAGCATTGTTCATCACAATGACACTGCAATAATATGTCTAAAAATTATAGTAAACATTTCTGTATTTTTACAGAATCCGTAACCAAAATACAGGAATTAAGTCTGTGTGAATTTGTTTTGCAGGTATATTCATTAACACTTCCATTGTTTAACACCTTGCTAATTAGAAATGCAAACAGCCTTCATGGTTTAACAACACCTCTCAACACCCTTGTGTATCTGTCTTCTCTAAGCACTTTACTTCTGCAGATAATATATCCAAAGTTTGTGCAAAGATTTTAAACGTAGACTTTCTCTGTAGTTTTCTCTCAGGCGTTGTGTGGTATACTACAGTAAAAGTTTATGCACATACAACAGAACACGGCCTGCCTTTTTTCACAAAGTACATTGACACATTACCAGAATTTGACTTTGGTAATAATTTGATTTGGTTTAATGATTGGTAGACAAAAAAAGAAACAATACACTAAATATGTGTACGGTTGACATATATATTGCCAAGAGTTAGCCCAGTGTAAGATCTGTTGCATTTGTTCATGTTTTTGGAGCTGAATATTATCAGGTCTTTAACAAAAACCTAATATTATATGGAAGGGAAACTGAGTGACAAGCACATCATGTTGATTCTTATTACATTTATTTATTAACAAACGTTATGCAACAGCTCAATTCCCCTTTTTGAAAAAGTAATTTACACCTTAGACTCATTAACCTGTTAAGCTTGCTTTAGCAGCAATGACAACAACCTCTTTTATCACACAATGGAGGAAGTACTTTATATTATATTTGTGGCTTGGCTGAACTTGGCTGAACTAAATAAAGGACTGCTGATCACTTTGGCCGGCAGATTTTGTTTTGAGCTCTTTTGTCCGCCAGTATTTTAAAAACGTTTCATGGCACATATATACAGCAACAAAATTCTTCCAGAAGTGTTCAGGAATGTATTTTGATGTGACATGATTTGGCTATGGTAACGTATATGTGTTAATCTGATAGATAGACAGTCTAAGTTTTATTTGTTTACCTAGGAATTCAAACACCTGACAATAATCCAATAGTCATCGGTTTGAGGTAACAGTAACTGTTACCTCAAACCAATAATCAAACTTTGTGTTTGATGACCTAGCACAGCAAACAAATTAAACAAGCATCAAACACTGGTATACATTTTCTTTCTCTCAGACACCCTCTATATATTACTAGACCCCAGAAAAGGGTGAAATAACGCTGTAAAAATATATGTACAATGAGTACTGAGCATATGAGTTAATGGGATTTGAGTGGTAAGGGTGTAATAAGTGGTAAAGCAAACAGTCTACTTAGACAGCAAATCAAGGACACACAAGAAAGACAGACTGTAGAGGGGTTTGGTAAAGGAGGCAGACAGAACGGGCTATGCTAAAAAGCCTTCTATACAGCCAAACTCTGTTTACCAGCGGCTACAGTTAGACTGCCCAGGGGTTGAACTCCCGGCAAATCTGTGTAGTCCATCATTTAATCATGTAATCATGTAATATTATAGTTCTATTTGCGTGTTTACCGGCGGACTGGCAGGCAATTGGGAGTTCTTTTTCATCAACAATATGATGTGGTAGCATTACTATATCACCATAAAATCAATGTCGGTTAAGACACAACTGGTCGGAATCCTCCTTCCATCACTGAACCATCTCGAGTTACAGACAAAGGGTTGTGGCCCAAGGGATTTTATAATTATTTTTCAGAAATATGTGCAAGAGATGTTAGCTACATCAACCCGTTGACATTGCAAGTACAGACAATTATGTTAAGAGAGAGAGGTTCAGCTGCTACTGTGCAGTCCATAATTACTTGAACAATGACAAAGAATGTTGTTGTTTTGGCTCTGTACTCCGGCACATTGGATTCGGATTCGTTGTGATACAATGGCAATGGGTTCAAAGTTGAAATGATTAGCTTTAATTTGAGGGTATTTTTATCCACATTAGATGAACCATTTAGATACAGCACATAGTCCCCTACCACACCTAAAGGGTACCAAAAGTCTTTGAAAAACTGACTTCACGCCTCTCTCATATTCTACAGGTTTTTTTGTTTGCACGTGCACAAGAGCAATGTTTTTATTCTAGGCTTTGGATATGCATTTATAGTCGGTTGCTTGTGTCTGACACCACACAGATTAAAAAAGTTTCAAAGCAAGTCATGCTGGTAATCATGAGAATACATCGATCAGGGACATAGCCAAAACATCTGGGATGTCAAAATCATCTATTTAGTTTATTATGAGCAAAGATAGCACTGGTGAGACAAATGCTTCCTTTCAGAAGTTGCAAATGACCTCTACAGTGGGTGACGGAAGAACACTCACATAATGCAAAAAACACCAACAAATGTGTCAGCCACTACCATTCATAGAAAACGCTGAATGACTCAGGAAATGATCAATACAATGCTCAAAAGAGCCTCTTCCAGGAAAATGTGTTGTGGACAAATGAGACAAATGTACAAATTTACCAGAGTGATGGCAATAGGAAAGTAAGGAGAAGAAATCGGATCTGGCAAGCCAATATATCTATCAAATAAGGTGGAGGGGGTGGGTTTTGGGCATGTATGATTGCCACTGGATTGGGCTCGCCTGTTTTCATTGATGACCTAACTTCAGACAGAACGATGGATGAATTCTGAAGTGTACAGAAAAATTGTGTCCGCTCAGATCCAAGCAAATGCCTCAAAACCTATAGCACTTCACCTTACAACAGGGCAGTGACCGAAAACATACGGCTACAGCAGACCACCGGAAACCGACGCGAACGTCAGCTGAAGTGGGCCGCAGTGCAGGCCTGGCAAAGCGGCACCGGGGAAGATGAGCAGCGCGTGGATACCTAAGGATCAGCCAAAGGATTTGCAATCGTACAAAATATGACTTTATTTCTGTTTGTTTTCCAATTACATTGTGTCCCATTGTGTTTTTTTTAAAGGGTTGTAACTCTTACACGGTTCACATATTAAGGATGTAAAAAAATCTAAACGATTAAAGCTAACAGTCTGCACAGTCTGTACCTAATAGTCACTTTTTCATTTCAAATCCAATGTGCTTCATAACAAACTCCAGTCGCCGTCCAAGCACCTATGGACTGCACTGTAAATACTTCAGAAAAGCAAACACAAAATGTAGAGAATGAATACATGTGCAGAATGTGATCTTTAGCGAGAGAGATACTTTCTGTAATAGATCAGAAAAGTCTGATCCACAACCATGGCCATGTACCAATGGGACTGCATATACATGGTAGATAAGAGCAAGTTTAAAATAGGGTCATATAACAATCGCAGAACAATATGTTCTTGCAAAATACTACAGATCATATCTCAAAGCAGTAATATACTTTAGTCTATTTAAGGTTTTTAAAGGCCTCTAAAACTGTTTCCACTTAAACAGTTTATTATTTACTTGCCCGAAAAAGAAATCTATTAAAAAAATCTATAATCTGCTGTATATAATGAATCTGATTTCCTGTGGCTGTGAGAGGATTACTTTCATGAGTATGAAAACTGACTCAGTTTTAGATTCTATACCTGTATGTGATCTGGAAGTGAAATACATGTATTACATTGAGTTTTTCACATTAATTCAGCTATTTTAAGCTGTAAAATGTGAACTTACATGACCCTCATGACTTCATTGAGAAAGACCCCATTAGTTAGTTTCAGGTACCAGTCATGGGAATTCTGGGATTCGGAGTTTACTTCCATGTACTGATTGTAGAGGGTGACATTGTCTTCTCTGTCAAGAATATTCTCAAAATGTTGCACCTGAAAGTTAGAAAATAAACAATTTAATAAACAATATAAACATTATATCTATAATTACAGTTGTCAAAGTTAACGCGTTAACGCGTGTGATCGTTTTAGAATACTTAATGCCGTGATTTGTTTTGTCACTCTTAACGCATTTTTCATTTACTCTGAGCCATCCATAATTAGCGCTTGACTTATTGGGAGCTGTAAGGGTATCGGGTCGCTGGACCCGCCTGCACTTATTATTAACAGGTAACTTTAGCAGACCTGAGCGCTTCAGGTGTAGAATTAGAGATTAGACATTCATGTGGTGGGTCGTGTTTAATCCACGCAAGTTTATGAATCCTGCAACAAAAAATCAGTTTATACAATAAATGTTCAGAAATTGGAATATTTCTTGCGTCCCCAGTCTCCCTCCAAAAACCAATCCAATGAGAAAGCCAGCAATGCCTCTGCTATCTTTGACACTCTTCTCCATCTGCTCCATCTGCCAGATTTATTTGCCCAAACACCCCCAGACTACACAAAACACACACCGAAACGTCATTTTTGTATACAACCATATCTGGAAATAGACCCGTCCAATCTTATTTCTTCTCGTCATTAGAAATAGCAACATTGCCTGAGAAATAGCAACATTGCCCGAAACACTGTGTTGCGTAAATCCACCTGCCAACACTCAAGTAGTAGCATTGTAAATTGTCAGTATATATTGTTTATGCTAATCTGAGCTAAACATTATTGTGTTAATGGTAGAACTACAGGATGGAAGACAAGCAACCATCTATTTAAATGTCCGTGGGCTAGTTATAAAACATGAGATTATAGAACAGCAACCATCTATTAAAATTTTCATGGGCTATATATAGATGCTGGGATCATAGAACAACCATCTATTTAGGTTTAGATATAGATGCTAAGGGTTATTGTGGTACGTAAATCAAGCATGTTCTGAAACAGTAGGCCTCTATTAAAACAGCCAATACATTACACTTTATGCCACAGGAAAGGCAACCTGAAACATCTTGCTTTTACGGAATGTCAGGTCAAGCACTGTCCATAGCTTACAATGACAAACTATATGTCTAACATAACGCACTGCTTTTTAAACAGAAAAGTGTGTATTACAGGTAAAGTTTGAACACATTCTAAAATTGCAATTAAATGCAATTACCTAAAGAAGATTATACAATTAATTATTTTACATTGTTTGACAGCACTAAACCTAATCTGTTGTGTAGATCAATCAAAATGAAATAGACAATACAAATAGGAAGGGACTGCTATAGGTAAATACAACCAGAGTCATTCAGATTTGAGGAAGCTTTGCGAAAAGAAGAAGTTTAAGAATTAGGCAAAGTCTTGTTTGTTTCATGCCCTTTTTATATGATAAAACTCATTACCATCTGATTCAAGTTTAGCTCGTTGATACTGATGTAGACTCTGTTATATCCTAATACTGTAAACTGCCATAGACCGACGTGGAAAACGTAAACAGAACACCTAATTTATTAGTTTTCTTAGTTGTCTAATAGGCCAGTACTACATTAGCGCACTTTTGATTAACAATATTTTATTTTATATCATTAAGGCTTATAGAAACCCTCAATCTATAACATCTGAAAGTGATTTAATGATTCATGACACATACCCAAGTCACCAAAGCACTTCCCATAAATTCTTCTAGAATATCCATTATGTCAGAGTCCATGCTGTAGGTGATCTCAAACTTCTATAGAAGAAAATAAATAAACTATAATTATTACATATAGCCTAGGCCTATCAAAATGAAGGTTCATCTGAAGATGCATAAAGAGAATCCATCTTGCGTCAAAGTAAAGTGGTTTGTCATTTCTGTTCCCCTCCTTCTCTTCCTCTATGCTACGCTGTCAGTTAGTCATGGTGAACCAATTGCAAAACCACAACGGACTTTTTGCAAACGCGGACATTGCATTAACTCTGTTCCCAGAACAGTCATTATTGCCCTTCAACAGTGGGTTTGTTTCCATAAAACAAAGGCGTTTAAAGCTACATGAACTGGCAAATTGAGGTTGGTGGAAGTTTTTTCTGAAACTTTCTGCGCCCTCTATGATATCTTTTGAGACATTTGTTACACGGTTTCTCTGATCACCACATGTTCATCTGTTTGTATCCTATGCGTCTAGTGAAACTGTTTTTTGAAACAGTAGGCCGCTATTGAAAACGTCAATACATTATACGGTTAGCAGCAGCAAAGTTAACTTGGAACATCTTGTGTTCTTGTGTATTTTTTAATTAAATTCCATTTTTCACAAACAGTATCTTTACAAACACCTATGAATACTGTATAGTATGTACTGCCCAATGCAGCAGAATGTTGAGGGATTCTTTCACAGCAGCTACCTTTTGAAAGGAGTTCAATGTGATTTCAGGTGTAATGCAATGGTGACCTCTGCTGGGATTATGGTGTAAAGGTCAGTTATTCACTAAATGAATATTTACTATTCATAAAGTAAATCACATCACATGATGGACATTGTCCTAACACACAGAGTTACTGTATGAACCCTTTGACAAGGAACAAAACATGTAGCCAGTATGAGACAGATATACAGAACACAAATGCACACAGCATGTCTCTATTTTTTCTTTAATCATGATGGATTAATGAATTACTTACTCCATGGTTTTTAATTGGCATATTGTCCCAAAACATATATTTATATGTCTGGTCTGTATCTTTTCATTGTTACTTTTGCTGTGCTGAGAAACTGCTAAAGCAACTCTCTCTGAATTAGCAATGTTAGATTATCGAGGTGTTAAAAACTCTGGATTAGCCATGTTAGATTAGAAAGATATCAAAGCAGTCCAGGTGCGTTGCAGTCTCACACACTTTTGGCATTGATCTTCTGTAGACGGTCTGTCATTAGTTTACAAAACCTTACATGTCTGAGTGAAATAAAATGACTCAAATAAATGTATAGCTTTATAACATTAATACACAAGGACTCCACAAATCCATTAAAAGCAATTAACTTTAATATACTAATACAAACTTTACAATTACTTCACATTAGCTAGCAATGCATTTAATCAAACCTCTATATTCAGCATTGAATTGATGGTACTGCATTAATGGGATGAGCACTTACATGGAAACATCAGCGTGACTGTGTGTAGGTCTGGATGTTGTCCACAGGGAATTTTTGATTCACTTCTAAAGAGGTCTGCGTTTTGTGTAGACATAAATATCAAGGAGAAGTTGACTTTTAGCAATATTTACTAAAGGCAAGCAGATCTTTTTTTTGTAGAGCTAATTATAACAAATATGTTGACAAATGTTACCTTGTCCTGAACACTTTTTTCAAAAGGCTTGGCAGACGTGAGCCTCAACAAAATACAGACCCTATTTGAAGCAATTAAAAAATTATTTATGGAATAAATGAATGGTGAGGTAGGAAAAGAAGCATTTTGCCACTAAGTTAAATGGGGATTATGATGCTTAAACTATTTTAGTCTATGGTCATCTTGGTGATGACGATTATTTTGTTCATGTGATTGTGCGTCTACAGTATAGTCTTACAGTATATAGTTTGAGTCATCAAGTGGGTGAATGAATGTTTATGTTGACCTGGATGCCTTTCGATCCCTGTGTGTGTTTGCTCCTGAACGTTACTGTCACCAAACAAAGAATTGTCCGCCACGGACAGTCTCCAACCCAAAACCCAGTCAAACCCAGTCACAACCTGTCTCAAACCCAAAACACAGTCAAACCCAGTCACAACCTGTCTCAAACCCAAAACACAGTCAAACCCAGTCACGGCCGTTCTCAAACCCAAAACCCAGTCACAGCCAGCCTCAAAATCAGGTGATCTATTATATCGCCTCTAGTTGGAGGTGGTTGCTTTCTCTCCTCCCGGTCCTCCTCCCACCTCCTCGCCGTCAGCTGCTGTCACCTGAATTCACAAAGACAAAACACCATTAGCTTCAGGAACATCTTTACTCACGCAACAAGTACTGAACAGGTGACTGACTCCTCGTTTGTGATGTTACATCAAGTTTAACAGAACATTATTAGATCACCTGTCCAAACTGCAGCACTTTGAGTATGGTGGTTTTGACGTCCATCAGGCTCTCTTTGAACCCCTTGGCCAGGATGTAGCCCTCGCTGTCCCCCTCAGGGTTCCCTGGGTCCACGCTGTCCAGAGACGTCTGCAGGTACCGCAGGCTCAACAGGACAGACATCTGTCGTGACGTAACAGGACAGGTCAAGGGTCAGGACTGAGCAATCAAGCTTCAGGGCCACCTCTGGCGGGTCAATGTCGTTGCCGCGCTAAACCTAACCCCGCTTAAAACGCCCCCATCGTCGCGTTGCCATGGAAGGGTCCGGCGTACCTGCAGGAGGACGACGGACAGGACCCCTGGGCCAATGGCGTTCATGAGGCCCATGTAGTAGTCGACCAGGGCCTGCCTGCAGCCGCGGCTGTACAGGTTCAGCTCCTCACTCTGGTGCTCGTAGTTGTAGTGGGCGGCGTTGTTCGTCAGGCTGTACTGCAGGCAGGGCCGGGGGGAGGCGGGGTTACAGCAGCTGAAGGGGACGCCGTCCACAAGGTAACGGCCGTCCACGTTGCTGCGCACACGGCTGGAAGGGACGTGTGGAAAGGGTTTCGTTAGCGCTACGGGCGTGTCACTGAGGCACGACGCGGCAGGGATCACGGCTGGTCACGGTGTTTGTGGGCTAGCTGGTGGAGACGGGATGCATGGAAACCCCGATTTCTCACACTCCCTCTCCACCTTCCACCTCACCCCTTAACACTCCCTCTCCACCTTCCACCTCACCCCTTAACACTCCCTCTCCACCTTCGACCTCACCCCTTAACACTCACTCCTTGACTTCTTTTGAGGTGAAGTCCAGGTATCTGTTGCTGATCCACTGCACCTCGAACCAGTCCTTGTAGTTGGTGTTGCCGCAGCATCGCAGCTCTATCTGCAGTTTGTCGATGGTCTCTTTCTGAAAGCAGCGCCCTGGGACGTCTGTGTCCCGGTAGAATCGGATGCCGTTCCTCAGGCCCACCTCGGATTGGACACGGAGGAGCTCATATGAGACCAGGAAGTATTCTACACATGGCAGGTTCTCCATCCTCAACATTCTCTTCCAATAACCATGTTACGGAGATAGTCATGCAAGCCTGTATTTCACTTATGGCTAATTGCGGGAATCGAAACCCCCTGTCCAGGTGTTTGCGAGCTCTATTTTCAATCAACTGAGATGACGAGGACCCCGTTGGCCCTTACCTTGAGTGACTCCTCAAGCTGTCCCTGCAGGCCGTAGCTGAGCACCACCGCTGAGAACAGCCAGACACACACCATCCAGGCCAGGCCGTACCAGGGCAGGAGGAAGGGCTTCCAGGGAGGGAACCTGGCTGAGTGCAGGGAGTCCTGACATATCCGCCCAGCGAGCAGGTTGACCCCGATGATCACCAAGCCCACCAGCATCAGAATGTTGGGCACCACATGGATCTCTGCGTTGTCCATCACCTGCATGGTCAAAGGTCAAGTCGGGGGTGAACTCACTGCTTTCTACTAAAGTAATAACAAAGGTCAACAGTCCAAATGTAACACAGTTATCAATTACATTGGTATTATCTGTTTACCGAGTTTTCTGGATGTACTGTATCATTCATTAAGACTTTTACATTGGTGTGCGTTTTCATTGAGCAATACGCTGAGCGGTAGTGAGGACTGTTCTACTACTTCCTCCGTTAGCCAGCAATGGTCAACTCCCCTCAATACGAAATAGCTAATTAACATTATACTGCATCTAAAATCGATTTGGTGGCATTAGAGTTACGACAGTGTAAACTATTAATTATTTGCCTTCTTTTGAGATGCTAATGTCTCTGCAGAAGCCATGCAGAAATAACCCCCAAGAATTCCTTCCAGCCTCCCACTGCAGTATGAATAAACCTTTGTCAGGGGACCTGTCTGTAAGACAGATGCAATGCTGATAGACAAAGAAACAAGTGTTAAATCAAAACCAGCCCAGTCAGAGCCACAGGAACAGTTGTGAGACAGACAGACAGGTGTGTGAGTGTGCCGCGTGTGTTTCCTGTGCATGTGCCAAGTGACATGTACAACAAACGTGAATGTCATTTGCAACACGAGAACAGCTGTGCGTGTATGTCTGCGTGTGGGTACCTCCGCTCTGCGTAGGAGCTCCGTCTTGAGGTACACTCCCAGGGAGAAGGTGAGGGCCCCTGCCAACACGGTCACCCAGGTCAGCAGCCACAGCCCCTGGGCCAGGCGCACGCGCCTCGGGTGTGGAAACCGCAGCTTCAGCAGGGCCATGGCCGTAGGCACAGCCGCAACGCGGGGGGATACGGAGAAGGATCAATAGCAGGGCAGAGGGGGAAGAGAACGGGGGAGGGGAGACAAAAAGGAAAGTTGGGAGAATGAACTAGTCAAAGAAGGAAGGTTCTGGGCAAAAAAGATGGACTACTTAGATTCATAGGAGTAGTTTTTTTGAAGGTTGTTGTGTTAGAAAGTGGTACGGCTTGGCCTTTCCGGAGTTCTGGTCAAATTGATCTCCTGTCTGTTGTTGCTGGCAGATGAGATAAGAAGGGGGATCAATCTGATGGTACACATCCAGTCCTGGTTGGGACGGTTATCCAAAATGTTCAAGTAGAAAGAACAAAAATAGAAACCTTCAGAAGCAATCCAGTTGAATTTGTGAGACGGAGAAAGTGAAGGCCAAGAAGAGTATACATTTAATTGATTTCTGATAATCCACAGTGTTTTTCGGTAGCAAAACAAAGATTCTGAAAATCATCAGGGAATGGTTTCACCAAAACAGACAGGCAACCCCCTAGTTTGTTTTTCAATGAAACCTCTTAGGTTAGTTTCAGTGTGCCCCTAAATTCCTGAGGTGCCCATAGTGAAGGACACTGATAGCCAATGTGAAGGCTACAGTCCTGGGATATGATAATCTCTTATCATAGTTACTGGGATCCTATTAGGACCGGAGCACCAATGGGAAAGCAGGCCAGTGTCTGATCAGCAAACCTGCTCAGGGCCTACAGGTTGGAATTGACAGTTGTCACAGGTTGACTAATAGAAAGTTTAGAACAAGGAGGGGGGGGCATGACTACAGTTTATGCAGGTAGATAATATGAGATAGATAAAGCTTAAATACTGAGGTACTGGGGGAGGGGTGTAAGGTAAGAGAGAGAGAGAGTGAGAATGGTGGCTCCATGACAGGAAGTGGGTCATGTTTGGGAGAAGGAGAAATCAAGAGAACTTTGTCAGATGTCTTCAGACTGTCTCCTTTTATTGATCTACAATAAGAAACGTCTTTGTGGGCCGACAGCAGTTTTGTACAATTTTATATATAGCGACGTATAAGCATGGAGAGTCTAGCAACCTGGCGGCAATATAGTCATTCCTGCGGGATCAATGTTATTCAGATATGAAGGTTCATAGGTTTATTACAGCTTTTTAGAAAAACGTACTACGATAGTACATACTGCACTGAGAATTATAGATTTCTTATATCGAGAGCTCAGTTATCTCATGGTTCTTTTGCATAAAACCTTCCCACAATTGTCTGGGAATAATGCAGGATAGGGACTTGGATTTATAACATTCACAACACATTTAAAGAATTTCAGAAACATTTCTAGTTCTTGACATTTTTTATTACTTTTATTAAATATTTGCTAAAAGTAGAAAACACGTTTACTTTTAATTACATTGTTGGTAACACTCTTCAACCGATTCTCAAATAGTTCAGGGAACGTTCTTCTGTGACTTTATAAAAACTTGAACACAGTTCTTACAGGTTAGTCATGATTTCAAATAGTTCAGCTAATGAAAACAAACAAATATTTCCATAGTTATTTTAGTAATTCAGCAGAAAAGTTTAACAGGTTTTGGAATTCTGGCAGCAGCATACCAACAGTGACCTTCAGAGGGCAGTAAAAATTGTTTCAGTGCAACCCAGGTGCATCCTAGCTAAATTGTGTTTAATGGCTAAGGTATGCACTCTCCACCAATGAGTATGTGCCGTGAATACATCCTGGTTGAGGGAGCAGTGTATTATGATGAGAAGTCTAACAATTACAAAGAAGAACACAATCTAGAACACTCTAGAACACAATCTAGAACACTCCGAATCGAATCACATTACCAGCATGGAGAAATATTTGTTGTTCTGCCAGTGAGACGTTGCTCCAACGTCTGTTTTCACTCAACTTTCTGTATATCCATTTTTTCAAACATAGATTGCGTGTCACAAAACAAATGTGTTTTCATGATAACACGTAATGATTGGAGTTGAAAATTGTTAATAAGCAAGCAAAGTCATTAAAAGATTCTTATTGAAACATTGAGTGAATAATAGTAATTGTTCATTATTATCATACAGCAGTATGATAGAATAAAACCTTCCATGAAACTTTAAAGGACCGTAGGAAAATGTTCTCTTAACCTCACTGCAACCTAAAGGTAAATTCCCAGAGTGGGCTAAATGTTCACAGTTCAGGATTCTTATCCACAACCAATGTGAAATGAGCAAACATTCTCAGAACATGTGTTGGTACCAAATGAGCTGACTGGAGTCATTCAATGTTAGATTATAGCGTAGAGGCATGACCTAATATGAGTAAAAAACTATGTGGAATTGGGGGTCACTTCGTAAGGGAAAAGAGAGACTGTACAACATTTATAATCTATGTACAAAAACACATTGGTACATTTTAATACTTATTTACCACTGAATTGACAAGACAATGTGTAAAGTGGCAGAATGTCATGTGTAGTTAAAATGCCATCAATCAAATGTATAGAGAAACGTAGTGAGTGAAAGAAATACAGAAACTACAAAACTCCAGCCAATGAAAACATCAGAATTTGAAAGATCCAAGCCTTGTGGAATAACCGGTTCCAGTCACAACATTAAGGAGGTTCCTCTTCATCTCTTTCAAACGGTTTTCCTCCTCAGTCAGCCTCGTGGCCCCTCCCCACTCCTCTGTTTCCCTCTTCTGGGTGTGTCAGCCGGTGCATGAAGTCGTCCAAAACCCTCTGGGCTGCCAGATAGGACACATCAACAACTCCACCCTGGTCATTCTCAGCTGCTCTGCCTGTCCCCCCTATAGCCCCTCTGACCACATGCCCAGCATTACCCTTCCCCCCCACACCCAACTCCTCTGGGGGACCGGTGTTGTGAGAGCTGTCCGCGTGGAGCTGGTAGTTGATAGGCTGTCTGGCTGTGTGACTGGCGGCTATCTTCTTGTAGATGGCAATGCTGATGTCGGCGACAGAGAAAGGTGGACTAATCGGGCGGAAATCTGCTTTTCCTGTTTGACGTCTCCCGACATGTCCCTCCTCTTCCTGTTCACAAGGGGGAAAAGTGGTGACCCGCGGTGGATCCGCCTCAAACTCCAATCCTGCCCCTCCCCCGTCAAAATCTTTCTCCCCCACTCCTGCCCCTCCCTCGTCAAAAGCTTTCTTCCCCACTCCTGCCCCTCCCCCGTCAATAGCTTTCTCCTCCACTTTAGGAGCATTAAATGGGCGGTTGTCAGTGATTTGGTCAGTTTTTAAGGCATTCTTCAGAAACTGTTTGACAGCATCTCTTGAGTCAAAGTGTTTCTCCAGGAGCTCCTTGATCAGACAGGGAACCTGAAGGATAGCACAGAAACCTGTCAGTTCATAAAAGAAACAACAGACATTGACACAACAGCAGAAGAGGTGCAATTACTGATTGTGTGTGTGTGGGGGGAGGGGGGCAATGAGCTGGTGTGTGTGTGGGGGGAGGAGGGCAATGAGCTGGTGTGTGTGTGGGGGGAGGGGGTCAATGAGCTGGTGTGTGTGTGGGGGGAGGGGGTCAATGAGCTGGTGTGTGTGTGGGGGGAGGGGGTCAATGAGCTGGTGTTTGTGTGGGGGGAGGGGGTCAATGAGCTGGTGTGTGTGTGTGGGGGGGGGGCACACAAGGCTAGTGTGGGTGGAGGATTTGTATGACCACAGCCAAGTACTATTGATCTGTAGATGGTGCTGTCCTCACATTGATGTTCTCCAGTGAGGCAATGGTAGCGTTGGCTTGCTCCAGTTCTGAGCTGAGATGGGCCATGCGCTCCAGCATGTACTTCCTCTCTGAGGCGAGGCTCTCGGTCTGCATGCAGGCACAGCACAGAACACATGACTCAGCACAATTCTTTTTGGTGGCCCACAGGGAGAACAATTCAGGGTTGTCTTTGAATGGCTGGTACATTAGCCTAGAAAGTGGGGGTTGGTTTACAAGGAGGCAAGGCTATTTCACGTTTGACCTGAATCTTACCACTGAGTGCAATTTCGCTCCCAGAAAGCTATTGGTGTGCTGGGTGTCTGTGTGTGTCTCCTGGATCCTGAGGGTAGAGGGAGATAGCATCATAACACCTTCTGACCTATGACCCTAAATATTCATTGGTCAACTGGCTACAAAAGGCAGAGAACAAGTCCAACCATTCAGAGCTGTTGATGTGTGGAATCTGCCTGGTAGAAAGAATGTAATGAATGTAAGAAGCCATAGGAGGTCTTCTATACATGGTTAACGTGATTTCGTAAGATTAACTCTGCAATCAGTAAAAGCAAAAGCCTACAGTATGTTTTAAAGGACTATCCTTGTACTCACAGTAACTTGGCAAGGCCGGGGCACATGACTAGGTCATATGACTAACTGCAATGCTAACTGCAACCGACATGAGGATGAGAAAACCTTCCCTGCATATCAGGCATATCAGGAGGTTGTATCATGATTCCCGTGATGTCCTGGTACATCCCTTTTCCTGGGTTGTCGCCATAATTGCATTGTTTATATTTTTAGCCCTGACCTCTTGAACTTCTCCTTCACGTGGCTAAGCTCCTCCCTGGTCCTTGCTAGCTCTGCCTCCAGGCTCTCTATGCAGACCACGGCTTGCATCAGGTTCTGGTGCAGTTCGGTATTCTCCTCCTGCAGTGCCCTATTTACACGGAATCATGGGAGATGGGGTTTTACTAAAATTGTCCAAATTCCTAAGACAATTCTAGCAGGTTGGATGCGGCCGGCACAGCTCAACTGCTACATATCCCATTTCACATTACCTTGTGAATCCTGACTGACTGCAGCCCGCTATACCCATTTTGATTAACCTTGCTACATGCATTTCTAGTTAAGCTTTCATAAACATTTTGCATCAATCTTCACCTAGAAAGGTATGAACGAAGCTCATTAACCTATTAGAAGAATCAATATGAAATGTCTTATAATAATACAGACCGGATAAGAAGGATGATCTCTAGAGTGAAAGAGATGGAGAGAAAATAAATTCCACTCACTGGAGTTCACCGATGTCACCCATCAAGGCCTAAAGAGACAGAGATGCAAAAAGATGAGATGTGAACTAATTATTAGGTTTTTCCAATTCATTGATATTCAAAACTGTTATATTAGTCAGGTTAGTACTAGTATCAACAAATAAAATCTGTTGATATTTGTCTCGGATTCCCTTGGAGATTGTTATTTTAGGTTATTCTTTGAAAATGGTGGCTTTTCTGGAAAAACACTGTGTCAGATGACACTGTGACATATATTTTTTTAATTTAAGTTGTTAATGAAACATAGGTAACACAATTATTGCAAACAATTTGTATATTTTAGACCACCCAGACACTGCCAAGAAATTGCTATCCCTCAAAACTCAGAGCTCAAACCAGAAGTGGAGTTGTATGAAAAGTCACAGAGGCTGACATTTACTTAAAAGGAGTTAGCTGGGAGTGGAGCAATGGTGCAACCATCAATCACATCAAGTTGCCTGTGACAAATAATGGTCTGTATTGAAAGAAAAAAGTATAATTTGAAAGCATGAGGGTTTTGTGGTCATGTGACCAAGATAATTCAGTGGGCCGTAAACTCAAATGAGGGTGGCAGCATCATGCTGTGGAGACACTTCTAATCCACAGTGACAGGGCATCTTGTTCAACTTGTACTTGAATATTTGGAAAGACATACAGGGTACTACTGAAAGAGAACTTGCTTCAGTCCACTAAAAATGAAAGTTTTTGAGAAAAATGCACATTTCAACAGGACAATGATCCCAAGCACAAGGCCAAAGAAACACTGTTGCTCAGAACAAAAAGGCTAATATCGTACATTGGTCCAGTAAATGTCATGATCTAAAGGAGAATTTGTGGCACTATTTGAAAACTGTAGAAGAAAGGTCGTAAATCATTTCTACACTGTGTGAAGCTGGTACACACTTACCTAAAACATATTATTGCAAAAGTTGTCTGTACCAAATATTAATAGTTTTCATATTGTTTTCACGTGGCTGGAAACATATAAAAGCAAAATATTTTCCCAATATAAAACCAATGTCAACTTACAATTATTGATTTGAAGTGTAGGTAATAGGAGAGAATTGATCAGGGGTCTAAATACTTTTGCTAGAGATTGTATGTCATTGGATTCACATTTTGTCGCTGGTGTTACGGCATGACATTTGAGGTTTTTTTTGCATCAGGGATGAACAATTTCTGTAGTATGCACCTAAATGTTACTCCATTCATTAATAAATAATGTAAAAATATGACACTAAAAGTTTGATGTATTAACCTCAAGTATTTGTTATGATACATCATAATGATATATGTTGTAAAGATATAAGAATGCATTGAAGTGTCATTCATGTGGATTTGCCATGTTAAGTGATTAACTATTTTCTAACTACTAGGTTTTGTTGTTTTTTGGGGGGGGGAAGGCGCTCTTCAAAAAGCCAAAATGTTTCTAGAATGACCCATATTATAGAGTTCAGTGTATAGTACACTTTGTAATGAAGTTTCAATACTGAACTGAATGTTCTCTGGACATAGATCAAAGGAACAGAGAGAATAATAGGAGCATGACAAAGCCTAAGGGAATGGTTATTGAACTTCATTCGGCTCCAGGAAAAGGAATTGATTGTGCATCAGATACGAATCAGTGAGGTTAATAAAGTAGGAGTCACATCAGGGCTATCCCGGCACATTCTGTACTAGCCGGCACTCAGGCACTCAGCTTGGTTTGATCCCAATGCATCACAATGTCTATAATGGTTACCCCGTTATCTAACACGTTTCAGCAGCGTAAAAGACTGATGTGCTACTAAAAAAGGCACCATATCTTAATTGCTCCTATATTTCTCTCTTGATAGAAGAGTCTGAATGGCTTACATTGAAAACGGGTAGTTTTATTTTCATGTAATTTCTACTTCATTCTAGACCACCAACTGACATGAACTGAGGTTATGGATAACTTTCAGATCTTAGTTGGCACCAAATCTTAAAAGGTGCTCACTCAGTTTGTGTGCGAGGTTTGCCTTACTCTATATTTAGGGTAACTGTCTATAGTTAGACTTTGTCTGTTTGACTCCAACCGCATAGTTGACATCAGTTACACTGACCCTGTGTGTTTTATGATGCCAGTGTTGGATGGAGCAGCTGTGGCGGTCACTCTGCTCAGAGCTGGGGCTAGTCATGTCTTGGTCTCTGTTCCGGACTGAGCTTGTCTTGCTGGAGGGAGACTCTGACTCCGGCCCTGGTAATGGAGGAGGGGAGTGCGTGCGAATGGGAGGGCGGTGGTTGTTCGGAAACGGAGGTGGGCTATTGCTGGGCCTGTTGCTTCGGTCACGGTGTATGTTGCCACGGTGTTTGTGGTGGCTGGGCTCTGGGCTGGAGCTAGCAGTACCGTTGTTGGGAACAGGGCCGTGCCACCCATGCCTGTCGCCAACAGGACCCTGGAAGTCGAGCAGGGTGGCTGGTGGGTCTTCATAGCCTTGCGGTGGGTGAAGGGGGTAGGGGTGGCTAGAGAAGCGCATTGGGGGGCTGCCTGGACAAGAAGTGGAGTTCAGGCTTTCACACCCAAACTTGGAAGGAAGAGATACTTTCCTTGACGGTTGGTCAGACTCATTCCTCAGTTTCCTCGGCAGAGCCTGTGGTTTAGTAGCTGGCTCCCTCTCCTCAGCCTGCCCGTCTCCCGGCTTTTTTGAGGGAAGCTGGGGTTGAATCTTTGGTTGAGATTTGGGGGATGTCGGGGCTTTGGTGGGACCCGGTCCCACCGTCTCGACGGGGACCCCCAGGGTGTTTAGACGGGCAGGGCAGATGACCTGTTTCGTGATCTCGTCCAGGAAGGCAGAGAACTGTATCTTCCCCTTCAACATGTTCTGCCTGGCTGCATCCTTCCGAGCCTCCACATCCGGCTTCTCCTTAGCATTGCCAGCCACCCGGGGGGATAGCACCTCCATGGACTTGGCCTTGCGGATGTCCAGCCGTGCCTCCTTGTTCTTCAGGATGCCCTTACTGGGCAGCTGAATGGAGGACACCGCCCGCTTTGGGCCAGCTAGGATGTCTTCGCTGAAGGCTAGGCTCCTGCCCAGGCTGGCTGTCTTGTAGAGGCGCCCTTGTTTTAGATGAGGTGGCGTCCGTTCTTGCCCCCTCTCAGTGCCGGCGTTCTGCAAAAGCCCCTCGTCACTACGGCTGTGACCACGGTTGAGCTCAGCGTAGTTGGACTGGTGTGCCCCCCTCCCCTGGGCATGACTCCGGGGCCAAGGGCTGCCTCGGCCAGGCATTCGACCCAGTACGGCCGTGGCAAGCGCCTGCAGCTCGCTATCGTCCTCCCGGAACTGTCGACCCGCTGCGATGTTGGAGCAGGACATGGTATGCTGCAGCCGGCTGGCGCGCCGGAGGGAGAACGGGTCGTCAACACCGACCTCGGAGGACCATTCGTTGGACGAGTGGTGGGAGGAGGATGACGAGAGGGACGAGGAAGATGCTCTGGAGAGGGTGACGGTGGTGCGGTGGTTCAACATCTCGTTGTGGTGAAAACGGTGGTGGGGATGATGTATGCGGTGCTGTTGTTTATGGGCTGGCCCATGGTCGTTTTGGAGGTGGTGACCGTGGTGAAGGTGCCGACCAGGGCCTTCGGCGATGCGTACATCATTTTCCCCTGACCTGCTGTAGCTGATACAAAGAGATGAAGTAGTAAAGATGCATTCATTTAACCACCAGAGTCGGTAGTCGCATACATCAAACGAGCATTCCTAATGGCTGTTATGAATAATGGAGGAGCTAAAACATCGTCTTACCTATGCGTCTCCTTGTCTTGACTGCGGTGTTGGTGTGGATGATCTGGGACAGGGCGTGGCCCTCGTGGCTTCATTCCATCCAGAGGAGGACTATGAACCGGTGTAAAAAACTTCTCCATCATTTGTCTCTTTCCTGCAGGGAGGTCGTCGATCACCTCCGGATGTCTCCTGTGTAAATGGTGGGGATCAGCTTCTAGTCGCCATCTGGGGCTGCGCTCTCTGTCCTTGTGTCCATCTGATGCAGCCCTCTTGGGTCTGACCGCTCCCTGTCTGTCAGTTCCAGAGATCATAGCTCCAAAGCAGAAAACAGACTGTCCTTAATAACCATCACTTAGTCAGAATTGCCCAGCATTTTTTATCAGTCCTTCAAAAGTTCAACAGCCTAGATGTCTAAAAGGGTCTTTGTGGAAGAAAAGAAATAACCTCTATTAAGTATCAAACTGTCATGTTTCTCCAGACAGTTTATTAGCCTCAGATCTGTCCGCCTCGCCCTCAAACTCTTGAAAAAGCTTAGTGACAGTGGTTGGGGTAAGTGTAGCTTTGCTTTGCCGCCTCCCTGACCACACGTCAGTCAAACAACATTGAACCCTGATGGAATGAGGTTCCATCGAACCAAATGAAAGTGTGAGATTGACAATTGTCCTTGTAAATGCAGAACACTATTGAACTGACACAGTTGGAACAAGAACATTAGTGCTGTTTGTTTAGCCCATGGTCACTCCTGTCATGCGCACAGGCCTATTATCATTGATTCATATGGATTATATGTAGGAAATTTCCCAGTTTCAGTAAAGTCTGTCTAAGCGTGATGTCAGGCTAAGGGTCCTGAGGGTCCTTTGATTTGTGGCAATATTACAGAATGTACACCCAGACATGTACTCGGAACTTCAGCTGAGTAATATAAGCTAATTCACTTGTAATGCTGACAAAGCAGTCACAATACCGTGAAAATGGCTACTGTAAATAAGCACAAAGAATGTTTTTGCCAATGAGGGGCTCTTAACACCACTGTTAACAAAATGGCCTCCAAAGTTGGCAACCATGATGTCAAAGCTATCAATTCCAAACAGTGGTTTTCAGGCATTAACAAAGTGTGACAATATGTTTTAACTAGTACAAACATGCTGTTTAGGCTCCACCAGACAATACATGATTAGGTTATTTTGAGGTTGTGATGAGAGGCGGACACTGGTAATATCCGGGGACAGAACTCCTGCAATCATTGATCAACAGATGCGTTGCCTAAGGGAGGGTTGGCAACACTATTAATCAATGGTGATAGGAGCTTGCTGTCTAGTCTAGGCCTCTAAAAGGTGAAACACAACTTCTGATAGTGCTTTCACCTTGAGTGATTGATAAGGACACACTATAAAACATTAGTTGTAATGTGGGATTTTTTTGTGTGAGCATTGTGTGATCAGATAAAAAACTTGATGTGTATATTATTCTAGCTTGCTAGACCAGTCCGGACATGTCTTATGATATCATCATGTTGACGATGTCAGTTTGACAGAGACTGCTTAATCAGAGCCACATACAGGCTCTGGGCCTGCTGGGGTTTTTTAGAGATTATTTTCCCATGTATTTACTGCATTAGGTGGCATTTACCAAGTAGCTATGTGCCATCTAGTGGTGAATGAAAATAAATTCCCCTCCCCTCGAAAGTCCTTGCAGTACTTTTCCATGAAGAGACACAATCGTGGCCTAACACTCACTTTTATCTCAAGACTCTAGTATTAAATGTTACAGACTTAATACATTTCCGACTTAACATGTCCTTGGCTGTCCTGATTTAGGGTGTCTAAATAATCGTATAGGCCTACATAAAGAAAATGTTTCAGTAATATTCCTATTATTTTATCATGTTGGGGATTTAATTAATAATAAGCTTTCACAGCATATTGTATTGAGTACATGGGCACAAAGTTGTTTCTAATAATATTTGATATCCCCAAGAATCATGGAACCTACAACTCCCATTAACTTAGAATGTATTAAAAGCAATGACATTTTCTTTTGGTGGTATTTGGACTGCTCGTGTGTTAAGAAACAGGTTCACTTCATCTGACAGTATTAGCTAGCTATTCGAAACATGTTACATCGTTTCAAATAGGAAACGAACGTTTGTTTGGCTTGTACACAACGACTACAACGTCAATCAAATTCAAATTCAGCAATGCAGTATAAGGGAAGTAGATCCGGTAGAATGAACCAGTGAATTCCAGTTCAATCCGGTCTGTAAGGACTGTTCACATCTCCTTGATTCTTCCGAGTACCAAATGCTTTGACGTCAGCTAGTATTGTTTAAATACTTGTTTTCATATGAACTGTTAACAACAAATTCCTAACAATAGTGGCAAGGCTTAAAGTAGCGCCTAATAATGTTGGACAGTTTGGCACTATTTATGAAGGTTTTATTGGCATTATTAGATGGAAGGAATAGGCACATTTGTATATGCTCCCATCCAGAGTCTCTTAACGTTTTTGTATGATCACACAACACACATTTTGTATATACGCTTTTGTTTTATGATGAAATCAAAAAGTACTTTTAAGTTCAATTACGCAGACCCAAGAAACAGATATACATTCGTGGACCTATTTCGTAGAACCAGACGGTCGGAGGAATTCTCACTGTGACGTTGGCCGCATCACAACCAGCTTATAAAAATGGGCTGAACCCCCTTCGTTTCTAACCTCTGCATTGATGAGCGGTCTTCGTGGTTAGATGGCGGTTGGTTCGTTGTGGTGTTTATTTGAATTCTTTACGGCTTTTATCTTTACGTTCAGACATCTTTTGGTGTTGTACTAGGTTTTTTTAATAGGAAAGTAGGATGGTAATATTTGCACTAGTAAGCCTGCGAACCGGGTAGTATAGTAAATCGTCGATGCTACTACATCGTCGTCGATTGACATGCTATAGAGCTAAGTTGATTCGTTACTGCCTCTTTGTTTTCTAATATTACTGTTGGCTGGTCGGACGTTCTTTGTTATCGTTTTTTTAGGTATAATCCGTGAAAACTGGTTTCAGTGTTCGATTCAGAGAATTTTCTTTAGATACTGTATTACTGTAAAGTATCTGAGAATGTTATCCGTGTTCGTATCAAGATTAGTGTTACGTGCCAGTTTCGTATGTTTATCCTTTACCGGGGCTATAACTTAAAATATAAATGACCTATCGCAGGCATTACGCCCTAGTACGTTTGCGTATGTGATGTATTCATTTGAAAACAATTACAGCAACGTTAACATTCTAGCAAATAACCGTAGGGTTAACGTTTACTCGTTTTTTGTCGATATGGGCTTGCCACGTCATGTTGTCGCAGTTTTAGACATTTCAAAATGGCGGTGTTTGAAGCTATGATGGCTGAAAATAGATGCGTGATGGCGCTGAAAGCATTAGGTCACTTGGCCTGTAGTTCACGCTACTATTTAAATACTTTTGTATTAGTGCTGTAAAAGGAGACCAGTTACCAGACGTGCACTGTAGCTTAGAAAATATGGTAACCTTAGAGACGAGTAGTTGGCTAAAGGTTTTAAGGAAGGTAGGCTTTTATCGGTGAAACCCCAAACGATCAAGTCAAACTGAATTTGAAGAGTTGTGAAGCCTTTTATTGGCTAGGCGGGGGCCTCAATTTAGTTTGCTAATTATCTTGCTATATTAAGGTTTGCAGCCCTGGATAACCAGCTGAATCATTACATTTATCAAATGTAATATATTGTGCAGTGTAATGAATTAGTCATACGGTGTTTTATATGAACGCATACAACTTTCAGTATAGCAATTATTGTATTAAGACAAGATCATTTGAAGTTGTGAAGTCAGCTAGACTAGCAGGAACTAATAGTGAGAACACATTATGGCTTACCTAATAACTTAGTTCTTATGAAAGTGTTGCAAGACAACCTTGTTAGAAGCTTTGAAGAGTTCTATAGGAAACTTATTTAAGGAATGAAAATTGGACACATGTCCATGTTTATAGTGAAATGCATTCTACCAAGTAGATATTCCAGTTGACAAAGTTTTTTTTTTTTTTTTAATACCAAATGAAAAATCAAGAGTGGCTTTAGGCTGAAGTTGCCTGTAATTTTTGTAACTTAAAATGAAGAACAAGATTTGTTTGGCAAACCAAATATTCAGCTTTTTTTCAGCTACCTAAAGAAAATTGTGTTTAAGCGCAAGAACAAGATTCTATTCAAGTAGTTGCTTTAGGGGCACTGGTTTTAAGGAATTGCAGGCTTAATGAGGCTGAAATGTCATTGTCACGCCTTTGGACTTTTTTTTACCATTTGCTCTAGTTAGCGAAGAAAAGAAGAATTGCTGGAAGAGAATGGACTGAGTTTGCTTTGTGGGGGGAGAGGAGTTAGTTAGCAGTTTGATCGGGGAGGAAGAAGAATTTCAGGATCAGAGAGGAACCAGGACCAGGGAAACTGAGGACCAGCGGGGAGCCAGGCAGGATCGAGGGAGGCGCAGAGGGGACCCAGTCGAGCGAGCAGCAGCCGGGTGTTCTTCAGAGGGCAGGGTAGCAAGTGCCGCTGTGGGCCGAGGGTGAAGCAGAGCCGTGTGGAGCAGCATTGTCCAGAGCCAGCCAGTGGGTCCCAGCAGAGCCAGCCAGTGGGTCCCAGCAGCAGTGAGGCAAACGATTTAAAGGGCAGACGAGTTAAAAGGGTCGACTAGCTTCGGAAGTCAGAGTGTTTGGTTTGTATGATGGGTAGAGGTAACGGTAACATTTAGCACACCACATCATTAAGTCTTCACTTCATGTCACGGAACACAATTGCTCGCCAAGTTTTTCCTTCCTCTTTCAGGCAAAGGTGTGGTAACGCGTTAATTTTCCTGGTCGCAACCCCCTCCCGTGTGTGCGCGCGTGCGCTGAATGTGGTGCCTGCTGTGATGAGTCCGCCTGGCCTTCTTGGTAGTGCGCTGGCGTGAGGAGGATCGTGTTAAAGGACTTCACACCCTCCTGCAGCGCAGATGTAGTGCCCACTATGCAGAGGAGATTCTCCTGTCGTTGAATTCAATAGGTTAAATCCCCTGAAGTGGCCCACGTGGGAATGTGTTGAGTGGACGGTCTTCTCCTGTACATCCATGTCGTGATGCCCCTTTGGTGCTGAGCAGCTACTTCTGCTGGTTGAAGTGAGCAGTGAGTTTGAATGCATGATATAGTCACGTGGGGAGTAACTATTCCCTTGACTAAATGCTACATACAAATTTATTTGCCTTGTATTGGTAACTGAAAACGGGTCATTCTCAATTTGCATTTAGTCTGGATTTTTGTTGGTAGTGGGGGGGAGGGGAGAAACGTCTTCCGAGTTCTTCTTTTCACAGGCTTGCCACTTAAAGCTGACCATCCAAGGAATTCCCCCTCTGTAATACTGCCCACCTAAATCAAAGTGAATGCATCGCGTAAACAATAGTTCGAAGGATGGATCAAGTCGTTAAAGGGTTTTGGGAAGGTATCATGTACTGGATTTTTGTGGTATAATACATTTTAAATTGTACTGCCGTGTTTATGAAGTGTTCTTCCCATGTATTTTATTCGGTGTACACATTTTGGTTCGGGGGGTGGGTTGTGGGGGTGTTAATCCAAATCTCTTCCTAGAATTCTTTCACACAGCTTCGTGTACAGTGGCGTTTAAAGATCCAAATGGCTAGCATTGAGGTATGGGGAGGAAGGAATCACCCGGGTGGTCCACGCGTTTCTGGTGGACGTTTTGTGTTGTAGAGTCCCCTCAGTATCTACTAGGTCTCCCATGGTGTAGCAAGAGGAGAGCCACGTTTTGGAAAGTCAACAGTTCTCCCACGGATTGTGGTAACCGTTGCCTTTAGATTGATTAAATATCCTGGAGATTGAAGTGGAATTGGGGTTTCTGGGGTCAGGGGACTGCATAATTGTGACTTTTCCAGATGATTAATATGACCCACCCCACAATGAAAGAAAGCAACTGGAGATCCACATCTACCTCGTGTCTTTGGGGAGAAACGGTGACGTGTAGAGGCCAGTAGTATTTAAATGTTTTTTGTGACGTTATTAATGTGGTCCATTACCTTGATCTGAATTGTTTTAGCAACTGTTAATACACATTTGATTGGTTCCATCATATACTACTGTAGTGTCAGTGGTTGGTTTTTGTTTGGGTTGTCTCTGGTGGGTGGGAATGGTGGAAGGCTTGTTTTCCCTTTGCATTTTTCCAGTGTGCTGTGTCCTACTACGCTTTCAATACTCCAGACCAACAGGGACGCCCTTAACCATAATGTAAAGATTTTACTATCGCTTCAAAACCCCACGCCCGTTTTCAAGTAAGGTGTCTTAAATGTGTTCATATTTCCCATTTTAATATTTCATTACTGTCTTCGGCACAGTCCCTCAATTTCAGTCCTTTGCAAATTAGTCATTGCTTTGTATTGTTGCAATAGAACTATCTGTAAAGGATAAATAATTGGTAATAAATGCATAGCTTGTTGTAAATGAAGACATTTTTGGTATGCATTTGTTCTTTTGGGGGATTCTGGGCTTTTCTTGTGCTTTTTCAGGTATGACTTAGCTTGGCGCTTTTAGAGCACGGAAGTGACCTGGGCTTGATGGCCGCTCTTACAAGGTGGAAAGTGAATGTTTCAGATAAGTTAAATCCAGCTCATATCCATGTTGGGAGAAGTCAAGATGCAACACCTGGTTGTACGAATGGGCTGAATTGCTGCCTCAGTTGATTGGTCTTGAATAGAAAAGCATCTAATTAGCAATGCAACGACTCAGAACTACTTGTGGTATGTAGACGTTGCACTGCTGTGCTTTCCTATGGGTGCAAATCTCTTCTGTTTCAACAGGAAGATTTGGTAGTGACCCCTTGCAATTCAACAATAAATGTGACTTTTGAAGCATTTTTCTGGGGGGAATGTCCGTTCCATGATGCTGTGAGGGTGGGCATAGGGGTGTCGCTTGTTTGCTTTTGCTCTTGCAGAGTTGCAAAAAGCCCTAATGAAGAATCCCATCTACCCGGTGAATTGACCCAGGAATCATCCCTCTGAATTCATCTCTACACAGGCAGGACAGTTTGAACAACTATTACATCAGACCATCTACAGCTTTTCCTTTAGAGCTCCTCCGCTACCAGCACTTGTGCAACTGTGCAAGTAGCAGCAGTCTTGTATTGTAGTAGCCTTTCATTGCTTTGCAACTGTATAGCAAGTCATTTTTAGCAGCAGTCATGCAACTGTGACAGCTTGCCCAAATTAAGGTAGCAGAGGAACAACTGTGCAACTGTGCAGTTGTGATTTGAGTAGAGTATCACAAGTGTTTTGGAATTGGTATTTGTCAAGCATTGGGAATTGGGAGGGGAATTCTGCACTTTTTCCTCTACAGAAATCTGAGTGAGTCTTGGTGCACGAATGAAGTCTTCTAACCCGGAGCATGTAGTAAGGTGTTGGTTTACCTTCTCTTAATTTCAATCAAACCTGAGATCCCTGCCATGTTTTAGTTTGGTTCAATGGACATCTTATTGTTTTGTTAACCTCAATCATAAATAACCATCGTCAAAATGCTTTACCAGCATACACCCCCTTTGGCCCCGGAGCCTTGCCTTGCATCTTTAACAAATTAAGTAGAACCTCATGTAGGTATTGTGAGTACTGTCTGGTGGAAGAATGTGTTTGTGTAGAAACTTCTTCGTTTCAGATCGTCATTCTCTCGTCTCACTGTCCGCTATGATTGCGCCTCCTGCATCTGAATGTAACGCCGTCGCTGGGAGCCCCTGAATGAAGTACCTTCCATCTCCCCCTCTATGCGCTTGAGCTTAGCGTCAACCCCAGCGTTCTTCACCGAAGTTTCTTCTACCCCTGTGCTGTGTTTGTGCCTCTTTTGGGTTCTCAGGTTAAATGTTTTTCATCTGACGTAAAACTGTCTTGAATTGGGATCTGCCCCCCCCTAACTGCGTGATGGAACACTGAGAATCCAGTCACTTTCAGGTCAAGAGCCACAAGCTTGTCTTGCTGCTATTTGAGCGTCACTTCAGTTTCTTGGTTACTAAGTTAAGTAATTTTGGTTCCCTTTGATTTAACACCCCATGGCTATGTGTAACAACCATTTGACTTTGCATGCACATCAGCTCTGAATAACATTTTGATTTTCAAAATGCCTTTTCAAATGTTCAATGTAGCTAATGTGTGAAGTGGGCACATTTCCAGTAGTGTGGGTGGACGTGGGGAGGGTGGGAACAACACCTGCTTTCTTCCTTTCAGATGTCTCTTGAGTCAACTTTTGTCGCTACTGAGCCCTGGGACAGCTTGCAGCTGCAGGGAGTCATGGGAAGTGCATCTGTCTTGGTTTGATCCAGTTCTAGGAAGTTAATATCTGCGGTTTGGAAAACCTGGTTGGTTGTGGTACTGTTTCAGTCAGTCACAGTAAATGGCCATTAAAATTCGTACATTTTAGTATTGGGGTGGGGGGGGGGTTAATTGTTCCTCTTTTCTCATTACAGCTTCTAATCTAACAGCTCGAACCTGTCAAGTTTGACATCCTCTGAATACGGAACCATTTCGTTGATACGCTCGAAAGTGAAGTCTATAAGTATTTGGATCATGGCTCTGTCAGTAATGTTGTGGAATTGCTGTTATGGCATTTGTACACCAATGCAGTGTTCTCGGGTTTTCTGGGGATGGGGAAACGCAGTTTTTTTTCCTCTAGTTTCAGGCTCGAGATGGAGCCAAAGTCCTCAGGTTCGTGTAGAGCAGCAGGTGTTAAGGGTTTTTCTTTTCCTGGAGGAACAAACATGTTTGTTCCTCCAGGTTTTGCTTTTTGCCCTTACAACAAAAAAGCAAAAGACTCCGGTGGTGGCACTCCTGATTCCTCAGGATGGGGTTCAATTCCCTGCGGTGTCTTTGCTTTTCTCAACCTGCTGCTTAGTCAGGGAATATTAACTAAAGTTAGTGTTCTTAGTCACTAAGGTCCCCATGGAAAAAAAACGTTCTTGTCTTTTTGCGGTTTAGTGTGCATTATCTCCTGGCTAAGAGCTTTTAAATATTCCATTTGGTATCCCCATAGTTTGTATTTGTTTATTTGGGCTTAAATGGTCTTTGTATTTTAGTGGTTAAAAACGTAAGTAACAAGGGTTGCCTTGTTAATCGCTGTAAATCTGTTTGCTTACGAAGTGTATGGCTGCATTTAATCTACTGTATTTACTTGAAATAAAATAATGTGAAAGTACTGCAGTGTCAATTTCATGTAATACATACATAATTAAACCAATAGGGCCCATTTTATCTGAATACATGCCTTTCTCATAGAACATTGCAATACCTGCTGTTGTTATTTGAGTTAAATTAAAGGTTTCCCAGGAATCAGTTTCAGTTTAGATTAAGAGGCTATGTTGTTGGGTGAAACTGCAACAGAGTACTAACTTTGGTCAGTAATGGCTAGAGACTGGTTAGTCCTGGGGGCAGTCAGCATCTGGACCATGGCACTGTCATGCTTGCTGATATGAATGATGCCTTTTAAGTAATAAAGCTCTTAGAGGCACATGTCAATGAGGGCAAAGGATGGTGTAGTCAATGGGTATCGTCTAAGGGTTTAGCCAGACCTAGTGACTTGTATTGAAACTAAGTAAATGCATATCCAGTCCTGTATATGACAAGTATAAAATGGAACCCTATGAACTCAACACCTGATTAGAAGACTAAATGAATCAACTAATGACATCCGAGACGTGCAGTACACAAAAGGGATGCTTCAGTTTACTATCTTTGTACCATTTAACGATCTCACTAGGTGAAAAAACAAAATTAACCAGAGTAGCCGGATTTGATGTACCGAAAATTACTGCTTCAATCCTGACTACTCTAATAAAACCTGGCCAAATTCTACTTTGTTTTAAGATCATTTCAGTGTTAACACATGGCTGGCTTTTATAGTAAACACGATCCAAACGTACCATAAATGTAACAGCATAACATGCTTTCCTCATCCACAGTAGATCAGCTTGTGGCCGTCCCAGAGCAAAACCAGAACCTTAATTTGATTCCAGAGACTCTTCTGCAAATCAAATTTTTATTGTGTACAGTTCCAATAGTATATGGAAGGAACTTATTTGTAAGTCCACATACTGGAGGATATTTTCCATTTCAAACTGTTTTAACGGGCCTAACTTGACATTCTATCAGAAATCAGTCACTTCAAAAGACTTAAGTGTCAATTTCTGTATGCCGACACATGCCCATAGTGATTGTAGTTTTCACTTTTCATCTTATTCCTTGAATTAACGGCCAGACCTTTGTCAGGCTGGCCACTAGGCTAGACAATGTAACGTCTTACCTGTCATACGAACATTATTTATTAGGCAATACATCGTAAATATTTCACTTCAAAGTTTCTTCTCACTTCTGAAGGAAACCAGAACATATTTGCCAATACAACGAAGGCTAACTGCAAGTTGAGTTAGTATTGTTTTGAAACTTGAAACACACGGTAAAACACGATTTTCTCAAAATAGGTTGAACCATAAACAATTGATTTTCACAACATGGGCTTACAAACAGTTTGGCAGTAGTGACAGAAAATAAAACCGTGTACGTTCCACAGTAATACAAGTATACATGATGTTTAATATCCCTATGGCCCAGACACAATAGTTACTTTCCGGAACCGCTCGTTAATAGCCTATACACTCAAGCCTGTGAGTCAATGGACTGGTACTCTGCTTCCGCCAAGCGGTGAGCCTTTCTCCCGAATAGCCAGCTTGCTAGCAGGCTGCAGTTCGCCATAGTTGTTGCTTGCTTTATGTATGCTAGTGTAGGAAAGAAGAGATGTGGTCCTTCTTCGCTCGGGATCCAGTCAAAGATTTCAATTATGAAATTGTACCCGACACACAAGAAACATCTGGAATATGGACTCTACATCGGGGCAAGCGAAAGGTAAACGTCACGAGTCACAATACTGTAAATATCCAGTAGATTGCAAATGTTTAGCCTTGTTAGCTTGCTAACATAAATTACTTAACTGTATATGTTAGCTAACTGCTAACAACATGTAATTTGTGCAAGGCCTAACTAGCTACCTGTGCTTTCATGATTTCGTGAGTATAGTGATTACAATTGATTAGAAATCACGAGCATTGATATCGATTGTCATGTTGTGTGAATATATAACGTTCTTAAAGAGGTATTGGCTTTTGCCACAAGACCTACCACGTCACCGCCAACAATAATACAGAGCTGGTCTTATTAGTTAGCTAGTCAGGTTTTGTTTACTGGGCCACGTATTCTCGCCACGTCGATCTCTACTAGCAGAAATACACATTTGCACACATTTACAAGTACTAGCGACAGGTATTACCAAATTAACATAGGGTTTACCTAGTTTATTTGCACAAATGTGTTCGCTACTTAGTGTGCTAAAACTTGCCAAAATAATCACATCCTATGAAAATACTTTCGAGAAAGTGAAGTCGCAGTCAGGTCGCGAAAAAAATAGCAAAATTAGTTAGCAAACCAGCTACTGTAGCTATAATCTTTCTTGAAGGTTTTGACAGGTAGATACAGTAGTGACTAGCTGCTTACGTTTGCTTACTGCTGTCATCAGACGTTCCACTGCTTAGCTAATTGCTTCATTTGTTGAACATTTTCGAAGTATACTTATAAAACTGATTAATATACATGATGACATTTTAGATCAGGGGGCGTCAAACCGGTTCCACGGAAATAAATTGGGTACCAGTTCAGACCTAAACTGCAAGGTGAGAGTAGAAACTAACCAATTACTGACCTAATTAATCAATCAAGCACAAAGTGAGTGCAAAAACCTGCAGGCACTTGGCCCTTTTTGTAACCGGTTTAACGCCTCTGTTTTCGATAAAACGCTGTATTGTGCGGCTGTTTTTATAGATCTATCTACAGTACAGCCTAGGACAGGGGCCTCAAACCGGTTCCACGGAGGGCAGAGTGTCTGCAGGTTTTAGTTTTTTCCTGTAAATTGGTTCCAGGTTCAGACCTAAATAACCAGATGAGGGTAGACCTAACCAATCAGTGACATAATTAATCAGTCAAGTACAAGGTGAGAGTGAAAACCTGCAGACACTCGGCCCTCCGTGGAACCGGTTTGAGACCCCTGCTTTACAAGAATGAATAAGGAACAAAACATACAAAAACAATACAGAGGAAAACAAAAAAAGAATATGATGGGGCCTAGCTAGGGGAAGGCAATTTGAAGGCGTTTTTGGGAAATGGGGATAGTCTCAGAGTCACTGATGGTTTTGAGAAGAGAGTGAGAACCCTTGAGAATGCCCCATCACCAAAGCTTTTAAGTTTTGCCTTCAGAGTTATGAGGTAGCCCGCAGCACAGGAACCTTGATTTTACCAGGCTAGTGAACAAATTCATATTTACAATAATGGCCTGGCATTAGTAAAAAAAGAAGGCCTGTAAGGCATGGGACTTGGGATTAAGTAGAGACCTCAGAGCAAAGACACATGGCATCAGCACAGTAGTAATTCACAATTAATACTAAGCTAATTGTGAGACAACAGATCCAGAAGAGTGCATTACAAGAGCGTACATTATAAAAACCATAGCCCTGCAGTGACTTTGAAATGTTTGTGGTAGGCAACAGCAATTAGACATAATAACAGAACTACAATGAACTGGCATCGCATGAAGCCGTCTCCAAAATCTAGCATGGGAAAGAGTGTGTTGATTGGGTACAGGATGGCCTGTGGTTTGTAAGGACAGTGTGCTGTCTAGCCAAACTCCCAAGTACTTGTATGATGTGTCTGGCTTAAGATCCACACCAGGGTACGCTGTTCTTTCTAGCAAACCGCCTGACCTAAGTTTTAGAAATGTTCAGTACAAGTTTAGGTGAAGAAAAAGCTTGCCGAACACTAAAACAAAAGTTGTAGAGCACTTAACAGAAGTTTAAGGTTCACTGAGTATAATGCTGTGTTACTTGCGTACAAGTGGATGAGAAAGATGTTATTAATGTGCGGTGTAGGGCCTTGTTGCTCTCATTTCGTGTAAGGGCAGAGACGGCAGATGTTCTGCCTTTACACATTAGATTCGGAGAGAGGTAGTCTAGTTGATAAACCAGGCCAAGGACAGCTTAGAGACACCAATACTTGTTAGCTGAAAACAAGCATGGAATGGTCTACTATATCCAGTGCTTTTGCAAGCTCAAAAATAGCTGCACAACATTGCCACGGTCAAGGGCAGTGATAGCATCATTTAAGAAGCTTAATGTTGCGGTGACACCACCAAAACCAGAATACTATAAACATTAAAACATGTTTCCTCTGCCCCTTTGAGATGCCATGCAAGATAGAAATGGCTTATAACATTAATGATGATGAAACATCATTCAGTCACATGAACGTTTGCCTCTGTGTCCAACTCCAGACGGGTGGGGAGCCGGTGTCAGTGTTCGTGTTTGAGGTGTCAGCTGGAACAGAGGAGCAGACCCAGCTTGCCAAAGCAGCGTTCAAACGCATGAAGACATTACGACATCCCAACATCCTGGCTTATGTAGATGGTTTGGAGGTGTGTTAATGTTTGTCTATGTTTCATCCAAAATGCACCTAGCATAGCATGCATACTTTTGTTGATTTATCCAAGTCAGACAAATGGATTTGGTATAAAACTTCAGTATGTTTGTTTTTTTTCTTTTCATTGTTATTCATGCAGAGTGTGGTGAGTATTGAAGTCTGACTCAGTTAGGTCATTGTCTACTTAGAGAGAAACCATAGCTAGCTATATTGCTTCATTTAGTAAACCGCTTTAGATTTGCTTCTTTCTACCAGTTAACAAGTCTTCACTACACTAATGTAGTGTTTATCTGGTGCCTTGCAGACAGAGAAGAGCCTGTACCTGGTCACAGAGCAGGTCACTCCCTTGGCAACACACCTCAAGGCCCAGTCAGAAAGGGGGGGGTCTGGGGAGCTGGAGGTGTCTTGGGGACTCCATCAGATTGTGGTTAGTAGACTGAAGAGGTGATGGGGGCTCTGATTTCCTGATGTGTCTGTAAGTTGTGTGCTGCCTGGGCTTTATCAAGCCTTTTTGTTTCAGATGGCCTTTCTTTCTTAATCACTCAGCCTGCTGTTTCCAGAACAATCTGTGCTGAGAGGTTTAGTCACAGCATCAGCTGCTACAGAATTAGTTCCACAGATCATTGTGGAATAAACTGTCCAAACTACTTAAGTAGCCCTGCATTTGTATCCTTTGACAGGAAGGAAATGGCTGATTGGGGTTTTTGCTACACTGCAAACCAAAATAATCCATGGATTCTAGATGTTCTAGAAGGTCCCTATCCCTCCTGTTAATCTGGCATCGTTTCATATCTATTGCTTTCTATACGTTTAAGAGGACTGAGTGGATGGGAAATTCAGCATTATAATACTACTTCGATGTCAATAATATACAAATATTTATTTGCCATCATAAACATTTCTTGGGCAAATTGTTAGAAAATGAAAAAACGAAATACCTACTGACTAACTTTCTTTCTGGCCCTGTAGAAAGCCCTTAGCTTCCTGGTGAATGACGGCCATCTCCTCCACAACAACCTGGGTATCTGGGCTGTGTTTGTAGACCGAGCCGGAGAATGGAAGCTTGGCGGTCTGGATCACATGACCCCGGAGAATGGAGATGCCTCCACATTATTACCCTCCGCTACAGACGTTCACCCCGACATGGACAAATATGAGCCCCCAGAATCACCAAACAGCGGGGAAAAATGGTGAGGTGGAGAGAATGAGAATGAGACCAATGTCACGGCAAGTGCTGTCTCGTAAGAAAGAAAGGTTTTCCCCCGATGCTTTGTGCAGTCTGAAGACGGATGATATGCGTGTATTCAGTGTCTCTGTCCTTCAGGGCCGGAGATGTGTGGCGGTTGGGCTGTCTGATCTGGGAAGTGTTCAACGGTCCGCTGCCCAGAGCCTCCTCCCTACGCTCCCTTGGGAAGGTAACCTCCCACACCACGACTTTACCGTGTCCCACATAAGAAATGCGTCTCGGGTCTGAAAGAGGAAAGGTCATTCATTAACTGCGAGTGATCTACAACAATCCGTTTCCTTTCATCCCTGAGATCCCTAAAGCGTTGGTGCCCCATTACTGTGAGCTGGTGGGCGCCAACGCCAGGGCCCGCCCCAACCCAGCCCGCTTCCTCCAGAACTGCAAAGCCCCCGGCGGATTCCTCAGCAACAGCTTCGTGGAGAGCAACCTTTTCCTAGAGGAGATACAGGTGCACAATTGAGAAGACCCCGCTTCCATTAAAATGTGTTGCATTAGCAACTCAACGTTTTATTTGGTTCCAAATGAAATCCGCCTCATTTAACATAACTGCCTGGGATTCAGATCAAAGACCCGGCGGAGAAGCAACAGTTCTTCCAGGACCTAAGTGAGAACCTCGACTCGTTTCCAGAGGACTTCTGTAAACACAAGGTTCTCCCACAGCTGCTTACCGCCTTTGAGTTTGGCAATGCTGGCGCTGTGGTCCTCACACCTCTGTTTAAGGTACGTGGGCTGTGGAGACTGAAAAGAGGGATTCAGCCCCAGGATCATTAGGCTGACGTTTAAATGTACCTTGTATTAGTTGTACCTTGTACTAGATATGCATCGTGGTTACAAAGGGGTTTGCGCAAGAGGCATTTCGTCAGTACAATTTTGTAACTATTATCCCTCCATTCCTCGTCATTGTTAGGTGGGAAAGTTCCTGTGTGCGGAGGAGTACCAGCAGAAGATTATCCCTGTCATAGTGAAGATGTTCTCTTCCACAGACCGGGCCATGAGAATAAGACTGCTGCAACAGGTAGACTACAGTTGCAGAGGATAGTAGAGAGATCACAGCCTTTACTGTGATGGGATAGTTTGCTGATGAACCTTTTACCATTTAATTCCACATCTCGATGTCTCTTTGTCAGATGGAGCATTTTATTCAGTATCTGAACGAGGCAGCGGTCAACTCCCAGATCTTCCCACATGTTGTCCACGGTTTCACAGACACAAACCCAGCTATAAGAGAACAAACTGTTAAGGTAGAACACATCACCTAACACCTTCTTTCACGACCACAACGTATATCGCCTAACACCTACTGACACACCACAACATCTATATCGCCTAACACCTACAGTCAGGACCACAACGTGTATCGCCTAACACCTACTGACACACCACAACATCTATATCGCCTAACACCAACTGACACACCACAACTTCTATATCGCCTAACACCTACTGTCAGGACCACAACATCTATATCGCCTAACACCTACTGACACACCACAACATCTATATCGCCTAACACCTACTGTCAGGACCACAACATCTATATCGCCTAACACCTATTGTCACGACCACAACATCTATATCGACTAACACCTACGGTCAGGACCACAACATCTATATCGCCTAACACCTACGGTCAGGACCACAACATCTATATCGCCTAACACCTACGGTCAGGACCACAACATCTATATCGCCTAACACCTACTCTCAGGAAATGAACACTTATTACCAGACACCACCCATTAACCAACCCAGTCTCATATAACCCTGCCTAACCCATCCGTATTGACCAAAATTCACTTCCACATGTAAGGGAACCAAAGGTTGTCTGTTGTCTGCCCCTCTCCCAGTCCATGCTGCTGCTGGCCCCTAAGCTGAATGAGAGCAACCTGAATCAGGAGTTGATGAGGCACTTCGCACGGCTCCAGGCTAGAGATGAGCAGGGACCCATCCGCTGCAATACCACTGTGTGCCTGGGAAAGATCGCCCCCTACCTCAACGCTGGGGTAATCGCCCCCTCTGCCTCTTTCAGTCTCTCCTGTCCACCTCCCAACCTGTTTTCAACTCGCCCCCCCCCCCCCACTGTCCTCCACAGACGAGACAGCGCGTGTTGATCTCGGCCTTCTCGCGGGCCACTAAGGACCCATTTCCAGCCTCCCGGGCCGCCGGGGTTCTGGGCTTCGCGGCCACGCACAACTACTACAGTGTGATGGAGAGCGCGGCTCGGGTGCTCCCGACCCTCAGCACGCTCACCGTGGACCCGGATAAGAGCGTGAGGGATCAGGTGAGCAGCTCCGTGGTGAAACGGGCCGGGACAGGGAAGACCAGTATGAATGTATCCAATTTGATGAAACGTTTGGCTACTTCCAGAATTAAATGCATAATAATTAATAGCATATGTTCACGTTGCCACGCTTCTCCATCCCTCCCTCTCTCAGGCGTTTAAAGCCATTAAAAGTTTCCTGACAAAGCTTGAGACTGTTTCCGAAGATCCATCCAAGCTGGTTGAAATAGGTCTGTGGTTCACACACACTCAGAAACATCAATGTCCATTAAAGGCGTGATCCACTAACACCCCCACCCTCTCTCTGCCCCCTTCCGGTCCCTTAGAAAAGGATGTGATGTCATCGGCCCAGCCGTCAGGGGCAGCTGCCAGTTGGGCCGGCTGGGCCGTGACCGGTGTGTCCTCACTCACCTCTAAACTGATCCGGACCGGCCCGGCGGCGGAGGGCGTTGGCCCGGCTGAGAACAGACCTTCTGCGGCTGGTGGTGGTACTGGCTCTCTTGGCGCCGGGAGCCCGGTGACCCAAGGAGTTCCCGTGGGTGAGAGACTAAAGACAGGCCAGGGAACAAGTTCCCTCGTAATCACTCCGATTGTTCTATACATTAAAGAGACATACCCAAAACTGTTGGCTAATGGCATCTACAGTTTCCTTCTACCTTTCACTGTTCTCAGTATTTACTGTATTGCTCCATATCTTCTTCCCCCCGAGGCTCTGAGGTTAAACCACCACCAGCCTCTATGCCACTGCCTGTTGCTTCGGGTCTCGCTATCCAATCAGATCTGCCTGAAGGGACAGACGAACCAATCGGAGAGCGGTGGGATGATGAGGACTGGGGGAGTTTGGAGGTAGTTGACCTAGATTATATTTGGGATGGTTTTGGACAGTGTGTGTATTTATATGTAAGTATTTATAATGTCAGATAAGTTACTCACTCAACTTCTGAATACACAGGACCCAGCGAAAATTCAAGCGGCAGACCCGGATGACTGGAACTCCTCTGATTGGTCAGGAATGTCATCCGTCAAAAAGAAAGCCAATATAAAAGGAGTAAGTATTTGGTTTTCCCTTGAGATGGGGCTTATTCAGGAAGTCTAAACATTAAAACAAATGATTTGGACATTACCATCTCAAAGAGGTATTTCTTGGTATCACCCCAATACAACAACAGACCCATCGTATTGGAAAATGTAGCAGTTCCCCATACCCACAAGTCCTGTGGATGAAAACAGTTTGTTCTGAGAGGTTTTAGGAATATAGCAAGAATTGAGGTGTATATGGATGCTACATACAGTCAGCAACTGTACAACAGCTGTACTTCTTTAGCTGTACAACATTAAAGAAGTGAACGCCATCTAGTGAACTCCAGTTGCTTTTCACTGTCGAGCAACAGACCACTACAAGAGATCCACTCAACAATAAGGAAGCATACACCAATTAAGGAGTGGAAAAACATTTCCTGGTCTAGTGAATCCACTCCCCAGACGACCCATTTCGACATTGTTGGGAGGAGCTGCGACTGTAGCAACTGTGTCTGCAGTATTCCAAATAATTAAAACGGAATACGTTTATATTGTAAAACCATTCGGGTGCTGGCATTTCAGGGGTGACTCATTTGTTTCTGTCTCCAGATCGGTCTAGCGTCCTCTGAGGCCGTGAAAAAGCAGAGCTCCGATTGGAGCGGCTCGGGCTGGGACGCCGATGACAGCTGGTCCAATGACAAGGAGGCTGATAGTCAGGGTCAGAGTTCACCAGGAGAGGAAGGGTGGGGCAACGACTGG
>JACXGK010000594.1:54895-100472 GCA_016801125.1 Novumbra hubbsi
GGGGGGGGGGGGGGGGGGGGGGGGGGGGGGGGGGGGGGGGGGGGGAGACGGTTTGCTAAAATGACTACTCAAAATAACGTGCCTGTTCTGGTGGATGTTAGACCGGTGATGGATGGAGCGCGGAGCCTGCTGGAGACTGGGGTGCTGAGGAGAGCTGGGAGTCTGTAGAAGGTCAAGGTGAGTCTTTATTAATAGCCATGGATTATTTCACTCAAGTCCATTATCCCCGTGTTATTTGTTATATGCCTCAGTTCAAACAATAACCGCTTGTCCGTTTCTCTTCAAGCAGGCATCAGCAAAGCAGAGTTGGCCAAGAGGAAACGAGAGGAGAGGAGGAAGGAGCTGGAGGCAAAGCGGGCAGAGCGCAAGGCGGCTAAGGGTCCTCTCAAACTGGGGGCTCGGAAACTGGACTGAGGAATGTAGGAGGGCTGGTGGAGGACCGGAAGTGAAGCAGACCGCTGAAAACAGACTTCCTGATATCTGCCCGAGGGGTGGACATGTGGAAGGTTTGGCTTTTCCATTATGGGAGGTCTAACATCCAGAAGAGACACAAGCTGTTCCTTGGTTAAGGGAGGAATTGATGTGCCAGAGGCCGAGACACACTTCATCCATGTTATTATGGCTGTTATTAGGCATTACATTACAGCTTTTTATATAAATGCAATATATCCCTTGTAAATTGTACATAGGATTTGTCTGAAAATGAGTGACAAACAATCTTTTTTTTTTTTTTTAAAGGTATAACGATATATAACTTATGGTAGTATTTCATCAAGTATGTATATGCTGAATGTTTTTCAGAAATACATGCAAATGGGTTATGAATGTTTTAGATGAGCAAAAATTACACTGATAAAGTCTGCATGCATTGGTCTTTGTGACTGACCTACAAAACTATATATACGGTAGCCCCACATTTCCTTTGAATTGTAACACCCTGGTCCCAGAACTGTTTAGCCTATCCAGTCTTGCATGGAAATACAGTACAAAACCGATCTGGAATCAGGCATGTTATGCTGGGCTGGATTAACCGTACTTCCCTGAACACCGACCATACTCCTCCCATTTAGAGTCAATGGGATGTCAGCTGTGGTAGTATGTTCAGTATGAATGCTGTGTCCATGTTAACTGTAGACTTCCCCTGTCCAGATATCTACATACAATTCATCAAACTGTGAGTAAATGGAAAAGGGAAGGTTAACTTATGTTCTTTGTGCCTTTCTTTGATGACGGCACTGTTTTTATTGGTTTAAGGAACTTTGCTGTCATGTTTATGTTATAGGTGGCATCAGGAACGAGCAGACCTCTTAGACAGGATCTTGTGGACCATTCCAAAATAAAACCATGAAAATAAATATGATGTTTGGGTTCTACTTTGAAAGCGTGTATGCTGTTTTGGAGGTACAGAATAATGTATACTTTTATGAAATGTGAAGTTAAATCCACTGGATACAGCTTTCATGATCTATTTTAGGATTTTAGACTACCAACAGGTGTTTATTTTATTCACCAAGACCAGTTTAAATGGATCAGAACCCAAATTCAGAGACCAAACACTGTTTATTTAAAAATGTGCATACCAATAAATTAGTGTTTTAAGTGCTAATGCAGTTCAGTCTGGTACCGATGAATAGCTTTGATTGAAACAAAACCATGAGCCAACCACAAACTTGTTAAAATGTTGATATTTTCAATTCATTGATAAACACTACCCTTTTTTAGCATACCACAAGCACCATTAATTATGTGTGCAAACTCCAAACATGAAAAGGTCTATGTGCCAAAGAGACATAAAATTTCATAATAGAATCAAATCATACAGTGAATAACAATATCTCCTTAGTAAGATGTCGTCATAATATCCTAACAGTATACGTAACACTCTGATTCAATAGCTTATGATTAACTAGCGCGTTGCTTAATCTTACTTCATCTAGAAGCCTGTACGGCTAAGGCATTTTACCATACAGAGTCCTTTGTGCTTTCAATTAATATCTCAAGTGTAAAATATTTTGAATAAATTAATGGAAATAGAACAACCTTAAGGGAAGGTCATTAGAACTGTAATCATGTGTTTGAAGGATTCATCTCTTTTACATAAAGTCCCTAATATTCATCTTTATTCTTCTTTTTGCTTCCACCTCCAAAGATGGCCGCTGCAACACCTGCAACAGCAAGGACCCCAAGGCCCACCATTGCAGCTAAACCCGCTGTTTCCACAGCCTGCCGAACCTGTGCATAAAAGACAAAAGTTAACCTTAACAATGCTGAATGAGGTAGTGAACTAGGTTTTGACGTTTATTTGGAATTAAGTGATAAACTCGTAGGTGCTTCAAATATTTAAGTAAATATAAGCTGCAGGTAACTCCTGACAATTGGTCATAAGCAAAGATTTTTGACACTAAATAGCTTAAAAGGTTATTCTACAGCCCAGTGCACCTACGATTAAGCACCAGTCTAGTGTACCTACCTGTCGAGACTCAGCCTTCCCATACCTCAGCTCTGTGGCAAAGTGCTCACAGTTCCCATTAAACACAGAGAAGGGCAGCTCTCTGTCCACATATGCCTGAGCGTCCCTCAGTATCTCGTGGATGGGTCGCACCTAAAACAATCATACAGCATAGGCCCTTTAGCATGCTTTTAATCAAAGCAATACATCCCATTTAGCAGACACTTGTCCTAAGCAAACAGTAGCGTGTGCGAACATTCTAACCCAGATGGCCTCTGCAGGAGTCCAACCCTTAATCCTACAATTAGCGTGCTCTGAGTGCCTGAACTAGATTCCACACATACTGGTCTTGATTAGAAGCAACCTGGTTCCTGTCAAAAAGAAGTTAAGGTAGAGTGGCGCCCTACTAATGGCCGAAAGCAAAACATGCCAAACTGGAACGTCCACTTTGGTCTAGGGAATTATTCTACTTAAGGCATCAAAGGTGCCTTTAGTCACACTGGTCTACTGACCTGGTACTTCTTATCCAGCTGGTTGTTGACAGACCACTGGTCATGACCCACAACGTCCCAAATCTCCTCCTTCTTCACCCTCGCCGTGTCACAGAGCACAGACATCATGCGGCTGGGCCCAGCATCAGGCACCTCGGCTGGGGAGGACGGGGGTGGGGAGAGGGGGGGTTATACATACAACATCTGGAAATACCGTGACGCCAAACAGTATTGGATCCCCTAAAACTGTCTGTGTGCACTGACTGCCACCACAGCTCCCTGCAGTTGGGGTTCAGTCTCTCACATTGCTGTGGGGGAATTGTGGCCCACTCTGCCACGTTTGTAGGTGTTTGATCACAAACTGCTCGTTTCAGGTCCCTGCCACAACATCAGCAGTGAGGTTTAGTTCTTGATATTCACCCGGCCATTCCGGTAAACCTATCGCTTAACAGCTGTCCTCATCTACACTTGTTTGTTTTGGATCATTTTCTTGATGCAATATCGAAGTGGACTTCCGACCCAAACGGGCGTTGCCTGTCATTCTGAGCTAGAATATTCTAATACAAACAATGTAGTGTTTGGTTTTCCCCAGACATAACAAGACCAATTTTGACTCATCTGTCAATTTCTTTAACCATGTGGGTCACCAATGGTGAAACCCTTCCCCTTCCGACCCTCCATTTTGTGCAGACTGAAAATGATTGACAGTTGAAGGGCTAAAGTGACTAGCAACCGACTGTTGTGGCATGTAAAATAATAAAGACTTCAGCTATACTTTGTTATCCTTGGTGTTGGTGTAAAACAATTTGGAACATCATAGAAAAGATTTAAAGTGCTGTTGGGCCCAGCCATTGCAAACAGTATGTCAGACCAAAGTAGGCCTTTAAAGTAGGTCACCAATGAACACTTACTGTATTGGATATATCATACTACCACCACAGAAGACCTGAGCAATAGAATTAGAAGCTTTAAAAATAGTACATACAGGTAAGTCAAAAACACCTCAAAACAGACAACAGCTGAAGATGACAGAGCATGGGAAGATAGCTAGCATCTTGTGAGGTCTATGGCTCACAGAGTTTAGACGTGGTTGCATGCAAAATATACCAGACACTAAACATGAGTGTTTTATTTGGACATTATAGTATTTTTCCCCCCAATACTTTTCATGCCGTGAAATATGGAGATTATGCAGAAGTATTATACTTTCTAAATGTTAAAATCAATATACATGCAGATACCCTACAGTAAAAAGGTGAGAATGTTCTGGTTTTAAGACAGTAGTTTATTTCAAATCAAAGCTTTGGAAGTATAAAGCCAAAAAAGACAAATCTTCACTATCCCAATACAGAGGTTTTCAGGTCACATGCCTTTGTTTACATCAGATAGAACCTTGACATACCTAAAACATGTCCTGCAATAAATGTTTAAAATCTACTGAGGTTTATTTACTCTTCACCAACAGGAGGAGTTTGTTCATTTTAATTTTACTATTTAAAAGTGGAACATGAATTGCATGAAGTCAAACATGGGTCCCAAAGTAAACTGGTTTAACAGTCCCCTGGGTACTCTCTGGAAATCAGTCACTGGGGCAAGGGGCTGGCTTGAGATTTACGGCATAAAGCAAAGGCCAGGATTGCACACAGAAGATGAATGAATGTATAAGGGCAATCGTGTTTTCACAGGGGGATATTAGCTGGTTTATTATTAAAAAAAATATGCAGAGAGAAAAATAAGCAGAACACAGAAACAAATCATCATACCCCATTCTGTACAACCTGCTTGAACACTATGAGGGCTACTTAAATGTGGGTGCATTGTGTCTTCTGATTTGAAAAGATTTAAGATCAATACTCACTGGACGGGGCCAGGTGAACAACATAGCCATCACCAACATACAATGCCCAGTGCTGGTAGTTCCCTCTGAATATCTCAATCAGATCTCCCAGCTCTGGCTTCTCATCGTACTGCAAAGGGAACCAGCATAGAACAATAAAGTATATTTTTCCAATGTGTGTATTGGCCTCATGCAGGCGATATTGGTAGATACACTGATGGTGAAGTGGGCCAAAAATGTAGTTCTGAAACATTGATGTCAAACAAAAGCTATCAATCACTATTTAAATATTTGCTAAACAAACAGGTAGACAACTCATAGTCATAGACGCAACACAACATTAAAATTGCACTTACCAATGTTGGAGCCATCGTTGCTCAGGAGGACCCTAAAAAACTATGGGTAGTGTATTGTTTGTACATACAAAATAGCAGATAAATTAGGCAATAATCAGATTTAACGTTGTACATTTCATACATGAATTAGCATTAATCTAACTATGATTGGAGCTTACTACATTTTAATATAATTTGTATGTTTCTGAGCAAGCTAGTTGGCTATATTGTCAACGTTAACTTGGTGGACCGCACTCCGCGGAGAGAGGGTTTGCGTCATTGCAGTACTGTCAAAAGCATATTCGTTTTTTTGTTAATAGGTTACAATGTGTAAAACATTCTCAGAGATAGTTCATTTCAGTCCAGGCCGTAGTTGAATTATATTCAAATTCGTACCTCTTACAGTAAGTTCGGTCTCGTGGCCTGGATGTTGCTTGCTTTCACCTCGAAAACAAAAATTTAACGTGTAACTCAAATGTCAACCATCAGCTAACTTGAAAGAACGCCATACAAAACAAAGAGGCGTCAGCGATGTTAACCTACGTACTGACGTTGCTTCGAAGTACAGAATGGTTTCAGGCCAGTAGATGTCAGTAGAGGTACTTTTTCTTGTCTATTACATATCGGAAAAAAACGATAGAAGAACAGAAATACTTCCGTTGTGGTACCGCGGTCTGGAACATTGTCGTGAACATGACTTAAAAATAATATTGAATTTATTTCCCTTATAGTGTTAATTGTCTATAGTTTGGGACCAGGGGATAATTTGTGCGATATTCAGGTTGGCAAGTCGAGCGATGTCTGCCGTGTTTGACGGGAATCCCCTTACAGTCACCATGCAGACCACTATCGCTCACACACTACAGAATGCATTTAGGTGAGTAGCATAGCAAAGCTAGCGTGCTAACCAACCAGAAGTTGTAGCTATCTGGCTGCTTGCCAGCTGTATCCAGGCTGTTAAGGGTATTGTGGGCAGATGCACTGTTCAGCATTTTAAGGCAAATTTTGGCCTTGAAACCTCTGAGAAAACAGATAACTTATGCTGGCTTTAGAATTACATTTGCTAATAATATTTTGTCTCTGGCTGTCTTTCGTTTAGTCCCCAGGAGCTGGCCCAGGAAATAAAGTCCTTCATCAGTGGCGTGGATCAGACCCAGGGTCGGAAGCTTAGCGTTCGCGAGCATGCACGCTGTGCCATACGTCTCCTACGGTCAGTCCCTGCCTGTCGGGGGGCAGTTCTAGAGCACCTAAGGGGTGTGTACAATGAGCATGTCTCCGCCTTCCTTCATAACTTGGAGACAGACGGTGAGGGTGATGGGGACTCCAACTTGGAAGATGTCATTACAGAGGTCCATGGGGTCCTTTCTGAGTTTATACGCCTCAACCCCCGAGCCTGGGCTCCCCTGGTTTCAACCTGGGCGGTTGACCTGCTGGGGCAGCTGAGCTCCAAGCACGCTGGTCGCAGGGCAGCGCCACACTCTTCAAGCCTCAACGAGCTGCTCCAGCTGTGGATGTCCTGCGCTGCGACTCGCTCCCTCATGGAGGCCTACACCCAGTGCCTTGCAGCAATGATAGCCTGGTGCCCTGACCAGTGCGTTGACGCACTCCTGGACACCTCTGTGCAGCACTCCCCCCACTTTGACTGGGTGGTGGCCCATATCGGGTCCTCTTTCCCCGGCACCATTATCAGCCGCGTCCTGGCCTGCGGCCTCAAGGACTTCTGCTCCCACGGGGCGGCTGAGAAGTGTCAGGGAGACAAGAGCAGCCGGGTACCTAAGATCGGCTCTGTTGTGGGTATTCTGGGCCACCTGGCGGCCCGGCACTCGGACAGCATCCGGCGGGAGCTGCTCCGGATGTTCCAGGAGAGCCTCCGGGCCCCTGCTATAACCCCCAGTTCTGGGTCCACGTCCTGGGAACACTCAGTCCAGCTCCGCAGGGCCGCTGTCCCTTTTCTCCTCCAGCTTGCCGCGCTGTCGCCTTCGCTGCTGGGCGCCGTGTCCGCGGAGCTGGTGGAGTCCCTACGACCGCCGGTCTTACTCCAGCTGCAGGCCGTTCTACAGGGGCTTCCCAGGGACGAGCTGGACAACATGCTGGGGCTGGCCGTTCACCTCATCGCACAGAGTCCCGCCGGGGGGGCACGAGTCCTTCATTTCCTGGCCGACACAGCCACCCCTTCCATCATCTCCGGGCCCACTCCCTCCCCCCAAGAAGGGGTCAGGGAAGCTTGCGACCGCCTCCTCCAAATGCTCCTGCTGCACCTCCACAAGCTGGTCTACACCTGCTCTGAGGGGGAAGACGGCTACTACAACCGTCCCCACTCTCCATCCTCCCAGGCCCCGCGGGTTGTCCCCTTTCTGGAGGAGCTGCAGTCTCACGTCGGGGAGCTGTGTGCCGAGACGCTGAGGCTGGAGAGGAAGCGCCATCTCTGGCTGCATCAGTTGCTGTGCCTGCTGTCTGTGTACGGTGGCCCCAGCGTGGCCACGGAGGCCCTGTGTCAGCTGCTAACCCTGGCCCGGAGCCCGGACGAGCTGGCCCTGGCCTGGCAGCTCCACACCCCGCTGTCTGCCTGCCTGCCGGGCCTCATCCCTGCCGCGGTGACGCGCTGCGTCGCCCAGATCCACACACACACCCTCGGCCCCAAGCAGCTCCGCCAGCTCATCCTCAACCTGGCCTCCGCCGTGCAGAGTGTACAGGAGGAGGAGCGCAGGGTTCAGGGCGGAGGCGCGGGAGGAGCGGCTGCCGGCCCCAAGTCCTCCATGGCCACGCAGGTTGGCGCGGCGGTCTCGGGACACCTCCACGACTTCTGCCCCCTCCTCCTCCACGGTGACCCATCGGTATCCCACGCTGCCGTGCGGCTCATGTCTCGCAGTCCACTCCCCCGCGCCGCCTCGCCCTCCCGCCTGCTGCTGATCTGCCGGGCTGCCGTCACGCACCTCTTCCTGGCTCTGCGGAGGCGAGGGGACGCGGCGAGGGATGGGCAGGAAGGAGAGGCGGTGAACTGTTCGGTGCTCCTCCTCTCCCGTCTGGCCGGCTACTCCCCCCTGTCCCTGAAATGTGTCCTGCAACAGCTGGTGGAAGGAGCCCTGCATAAAGGAAACGCTGACCTGTTTGGAGGCCAGAGCGAGGAGAACGGAGGTGACATCCCCATCTCCCTGTCCCTCGCCCCTGACCGTGGGGGCTCCCTGCTGGACATCAACCGCAAGTTCGGCACCACGGTCAACTTCTCCGGCAGCGTGTGGTCCGTGTTCCACGCGGGGGTGATAGGGAACGGCCTGAAGCAGCGCAGCGCCAGTCTTCGACCCAAACCTGCCAGTGTCATCCAGAACGTCCAGACCTTGCTGGCCGTCGCAGTCCAGTGCTGCAGCGTGTCGCCCGGCAACAGCGGCGGCGCCCGACAGCAGCCCTCCGCACCCGACGAGCCGCCGCCCGTCAGCGCCGAGGCGGCCCGGGTGATAGCGGTGACGTTAGTGGAGCACATCTGCCCGGATGTGGCCAACGGGGAACTGTCGTGGCCGCCCGAGGAACACGCCCGCACCACCGTGGAACGAGACATCCACATCCGCCGCTGCTTCGAGGCCCACCCCGTCCTGTTTCCGTTACTCCACGTGGTGGCCGCGGGACGTCCAGCCCTCTGCTACTGCTCCGCGGTGCTCCGGGGCCTGCTGGCTACCCTGCTAGCCCATTGGGAGGCCTCGCGGGAGCCTTTGGCGGTGGATTCCCCCTGGCAGCTCCAAGCCTCCTGCATGCTGGTGTCCTGTATGGGTGAAGGCCAGCTGCTGCCCCCGGTGCTGGGCAACGTCCACGAGGCCTTCCCGTACCTGACTCCTTTTGAGGTGAGGCTTCTTCTCCTGGCTGTGTGGGAGTATGTGAGGGGCAACGGCCCCATGCCACAGAAGTTTGTCTTCAACTCTGAGATGGGGCTGTTCTGCCGTGACTTCTCAAGGGACGGAGATGTGGCAAGATATGTGGCACCCATCCACAGTGTCCTGCATAAGAACATTGACCGGCTGGGACACCTGTGCTGGCGCTTCCAGCTTTGAGAGATGGGACAGAACGACACAAGGGACGAATAGATGTATAGAGTGGGAAGGAGTGAAAGAGGAGTGGAAAAAAGACTTGGGTGGGAATTTTTTCTAAAGAGGAGAGGACTGTTTATACAATGTGTTACTTTAGGTATGTTGCTTTGCCGTTTTCTAAGTTGGTTTCCATAGCAGTTATTTGGGTCTGAATGCCCCCTCAAGCAGTGTTCACTAAATGTTGAGGTTGTTTTTTCTGCTGTTATCTCTTCTATACATTTATAGATTCACTAGGATTTTTAAGTAGCTGTATTTGCAATAAATAACCTTTGAATTTGTCTCTTTTTGTTTTCTGATGTTTGGAATTTAATTGTAACTATTGTCTAACTTTCCAGTTTTGGTGGAAAAACTTATGCAGGTACTTTGCATCAACAAAACAGTCCCCCAGATAGATGACAGAAGTTATTCTTTTCGCACCTCCCTCCTCACTGTTGTGTGATGACTAGAGGCCACCTGAGCTACCTTAATAAAATTCAGTCTGCATTTTACACTAGTGTCCTGCGATAACTGCTGCCAGTTATATTAACAGTTCAGTGGCGTCAGCAAAACTAAACATAGAAAGGTGGTGGGGGTGGTTAAACATTAAGAAAAACTAGGAAGCTGGATAAAAATCATGACATCCACCACATTATTTTCTACTCTCCGTATCATCGTAATTGATGGCTCCAAAAAGCTAGAATAGCATATACATTTTAACAGGAATTTCACTCTAACGTAGTTAGATCTAGCAAAAGTCTTTTTTTATTGTTTCAGTAATTATTTTAAGCATTTTAAATGAAGAGACGTTTGAGCGCCAAATGAGCCGGTTCTTCGGGTGAACGGGGCCAGAAGAGACGCCTCACCATAAATATTTGAAATGGCTGGAAATGCCCATCACTAACATATACAGTTGCTGAATTGTGATTGGGCGAATTCTAACACGTGTAAGATAGGGACGACCCAAGGATCCCGGATAGCAGGAACCCTCGCTGAGGACTACTGCACAGACAGGATTTCTCCAGAACTATAACCCCAAAAGCTGACGTGTCCGTGTTTGACAGGATAAAGAACTACTCGAAGCGAGATATACAAATTCGTTAACGTCCAAAAAACTGAAATGTGAATAAATACATCGTTTTTATTGTTAATTAAATTGTTAAGTATACGTTTAGTGGAATTTAATTAAGTCTCAGTGATTAGTCAAATGTAATCATGTCTGCCAAAAAAACGTCTATATAGAGGTTTGTGGAATCTGGTGGTTCTACAATATCTTTGTTAGTTAATGAGACGTAAAATCTCTGCGTGAAACGGGGCTGAGCCAAGGTTGGAAGTAAACCAAGATGGCCGCCTTCATAGTACGGTAAGACAAAGCAGTTCGGTGGTTAAGTGATGTATTTTATTATTTCTAAAACAAATTTTCCAAGCGTATCGATTCTGGAACATTGTTAAATGCCGCGCACTCACTAAACCAGAGAACAGGCCTGTTTTCTATCTCTCGTCAAAGAAAAAGGCACAAGCCCCCTGCATTGCCATCATTGGATTAGCATCAATGAAGTAGCCACACAGCGATCTGGCTAACATTTTAGGATGATGACCTACATAAGTAGACAATTATCAACATATCTACGTTGGTGTCTAATTCAGTCGTTGAAGTATCATGACATGGATTTCTCCATGTACAGTATAATGTTGCACCACAAGGATTTCCCCACCTAGGTGCCGGTTTTGGCTAAGCAGCTAGGCAGATTTGACAGGGGAAAGCGGATATTAGCTGTTAACTAGCTTGTTGGCTAACTGAAGAGATGCTCCAGCAGTTGTGTATAGAGTGAGGCAGCGAACCCAAATCAGGACAATTTAGGAGCCATGTTTGTCGAATAACGGTTTCCTTATGATTGGTTTCTGTTACTCATACGTAATCACTCAGTGTAAACTAAGATGTATAAACAGGATCAAGACGTTCAAATCCTCAAAAATACTTTGCTTTTGTACATGTTTAGTTTGCTTTTAGATGTTCACTTCTTCATACTGCTTCAGTATCTGTCTACCGCTCAGGAACCTTCAGACAGCTTACACACGTTATAAAGTCAAAATTCAATGGCTTAGTAAAGTATTCGTAGCCCTCCACTTTATTCATGTTTTGATACAGAATGACATGAAGGTTTTTTTTTTGCCATCAATCTACACAATAGTCTGTAATGACGAAGGCAACACGTGTTTTTAGAAATCTGTGCAGATTTAATGGAAACAAATAAACGAATACATACGTATTCAGACCCTTAGTACTTCGTAGAAGCTGCTTTGACAGCGATCACAACATCGGGTGTTCTTGTGTTTTTCTCTGTCAGCTTTCCACCCCTGGATTTAGGCAGGTTCTTTCTTGTAGATCCTTTCAAGCTCTGTCGGATTGATGAGGAGTGTTTGTGAACCACGATCTTTCCTATTGTCTATGCCGAGGTTGTCTTTCAACTGCTACGTTTCAGCCTAGTACAAAAGTTACCAAATATTGCTAATTTGATAAATAGTTTCGTAAGATGCAAATGATTCCTGACTTCAACATTCATTCTCTCCCATTTTTTTATGAATTAGAAATTTGACTATTATACTGTTGTAATGTTTCAATATGTTTTGGAAATTGAATTCAAACAATTATTTAAGTTCAACGTTATTGCTTATGAATATGTTGGCTACTGTTTGTAGAAAACATTTGCAAATAAAATGGCATTCCTGTAGCGATCATTAACAACTTCCTCTCATATTGGTCATGCCTATTTTAAAAGTATATTAACTGGCTGTTTAGAATGCTGATTGGCAGACAGCCTAGGTATTTCAGATGGTATTTGACCGGTATTTTATCAGCACTTGTTACTGCTCTAATAGCGTGGGTAACCAGTTTATAATTGCAATATGTCAGGACATCTCATCTTATTATAATAGACTTGCTAATCAGGTGGAACACTTTTTTTCCTGAACTAGATGCAGAGTACATGCTTGTTAGTGTCAACCTTAAATACACACATTTTTAGCTGCATTTATTTCTCCTGCATGGTAACCACAATGTGTCTCTGGTCAGCTGACCAGATATTTAATGTGATAAACTGTGATAAACATCCTTTATTGGATGTTTTCTGTTTGTGTTTTGCACTAAGTTTTCGTTGGCAAAAAGTGTGCAGATTGTCCCCTTAACTGGTTCTTTCGGTTTCTGTCCTCAGGATGGGGCCTCTGTTGATGCTGTGGCTGGCTGCCTGTGTCTGTGGTTCCTGGGCTGTCGATCGAGGCAACTTCAAAACCTGCGACCAGAGTACCTTCTGCAAGTAAGGGCTGGATAATATGCTTATTCTATGCTCTTCAGAAGTTTTTCTTCAAATGTATTTATTAACAATGTGTGTACACCCAGGCGTCAGAGAGCGTTGAAGCCTGGCCAGTCCCCATACAGGGCCTTACTAGAGACCTTGGAGCTTACCAACACCAAACTCACCCTGCAGCTTATCAATGACAATAACAAGGTTTGTTGCACACACACACACACACACACACACACGCACAATCTTGTGTCTATAGGATGATACAACTCCACGGTTTGCTGAAGCCCATTCTGCATCTGTTCTCTCCCTCAGGTGCGTCTGTTGCTGGAGCTTTACCGTCTCCAGGGGAACATGACCAGGGTGAAGATCAACGAGCTGAAGCCGCTGAAGCCCCGTTTTGAGGTCCCCGATGTGCTCATCCACGACCCTCCCACGGAGTCGTAAGTCTCACGGGCAGATATCTGGGGTTCTGGGTGGATGATGGTAGTTAAGTTACTAATTGTTTCGGGCCGAACACTACCTGGGAGTATGCTGTTAGTGAACTGCTCGGGATTGTAATGTTATCGTCTCTAAGAAAGAGCTTGAATGGAATAACGAAATAATGGATGCCATATTGCTCCTACCTAATAATGTACCTCTGTCTCTATAGGCTATCTCTGTTGTCTCAGGATGAAAACGGAGTGGTTCTGTCTCTGGGCGTGGCCTCTCAGCGGCTGATCGTCAGCGCCAAGCCGTTCCGATTGGACATAATGGAGGGGCGCGAGGTTCTTCTTTCGCTCAACTCCCGTGGCCTGCTGGCCTTTGAACATTTACGGCTCCGCAAGGACACGTAAGGAAAGCACACACAAAGGCATGCTTTCATAGGTGGAGGAACCCCTTCACCAGGCATGCTTTCACCGGTTTTGTCTTCTGAATGCTTGACTTCTTGCTAATTTTTCTATTTCTTTATTTTCCTCCATTCTGTCCGGTTCATCTCTTCAACCTCTCAGCAACTTTTATCAGATTAAAACCAAGGTTAATAGCGTGTGGGAAAATATCAAGTGGGTTTTCTCTAGGTAATTTCCTTCAGGGTTTGTATTTGTCTGTGCTGTGACAGGAGTATGGAATTATCTCATAACTTCTTTATAAAGACACCCAAAAGTTGGCATGGCCAAATGGCTCGGATGTGCTGCCATGGCTTGCTACTGTTTAATGAAACGACTTCCTGTCTAGATTATGGCAACTAGCCCACCTCTAGGATCACTACCAGTCTTTTGGTCTATACGTTTTACTTATCATCAAAGTAGTCGTGTTTTTCCAGCTGCGCCATCTAGTGTTTTTCCAGCTGCGCCATCTAGTGTTTGTGTTTATCCAGCTGCGCCATCTAGTGTTTTTCCAGCTGCGCCATCTAGTGTTGGTGTTTTTCTAGCTGCGCTATCTAGTGTTTTTCTAGTTGCGCCATCTAGTGTTTTTCCAGCTGCGCCATCTAGTGTATCTCCATTAAAGTGAAGTCTCCCAGGGTTTAGTTAGTAGTTTGGCACAACCTCTGTTTTGATTTAGCCTTTTACTTCTTGTACCTGAATTTTGTGTATTTGTTCTGGTGACCGCTGATTTTTTTTTTTTTCTTTTTTTTTCTCCAGTCTGGCAGACCCAGAAGTAGCTGAGAAGAAGGAAGAAAGCGAAGCTGCCAGTGAACAGGCTGAAGGAGAGGAGGTTTGTGAGGCATGAATGGAGAGGTTGTACTACAAGCCAAGTAACTACCTGGCTTTTGATTAGGATCAGTTACCTGAAAAGGATTTGTAACACTTTCTATGGTTGTAACCCTACAGCCTTTGACAGTGGGTATGAAACCTTACAGCATATCCCTTTCTGTTGCTTTTCCAACATTCTCTCTCAACCTCACGGCAACTTAACACTTGTCTACCTGGCAATGTGTTCCGGTTTTCTAGCCCGCCAAGGAGGAAGAGAAAGTAGACGATGGAATGTGGGAGGAGACGTTCAAATCACACACAGACAGCAAACCAAACGGTACGAAAACATTGTCTGTGGATTCAACATTTCTAATGAGTTTGTTGGGCGGCAGACGGATCTTGCAATTTAACACTTGGTATTTGGGTCATAGGTTCTCTCCTCGACTTGTATTTTTTTATTTCATGAATGGAGAATTTGTATTATTGTTAAAGACGGTTGCAAGTGTTGAATGGTTTGTGAATGTTTCCTGGTTTGTTGTCGTCTTCCTCAGGACCCTCCTCCATCAGTCTGGACTTCTCTCTACCGGGTGTGGAGCATGTTTACGGCATTCCGGAACACGCAGACAATCTCAAACTCAAAACCACTGAGTGAGTTGCAAGGCCAATGTCCTTCACATAATTTAATGGAGACTGTGGTTCAAGAATTTGTTTTCTCCCAACAGTGTTGTTCTGACTGTCCAGTACGTCCTTTAAAAACTGGGATTGTATGTGTGATTTATTTGCTTTCCAGTTTTCCTGTTGAATATTGATCAATGAATACTAATTGGCTAAATGCCATGTCAAACAATAACATGTTATTGCGTTGAGAACTGGTATCATGGCCAATAAACTAAATCTCAAGTTTGTTGGAGTACCTAAGAACCGCTTGTAGCCATGATATAGTGGTCATGTGTCAAACCCCTTAAGCCACATTATGACGTACGGGGTGTGTTATCGTTCCAGCGGAGGGGAACCATACCGGCTGTACAATCTGGACGTGTTCCAGTATGAGCTGTACAACCCCATGGCCCTCTACGGGGCCATTCCTGTCATGCTGTCCCACAGCCTCCAGCGCACCATGGGCCTGTTCTGGCTCAACGCCGCGGAGACCTGGGTGGACATCAGTTCCAACACAGCCGGCAAGGTAAGGCAAGATCCCAGCCTGCGGATTGTGTCGGCGAGGGGCCACGCCCTCTGTCACGCCGCAGTCCGTCACCCACGCCATCCATGTTCTGCAGACGGTGTTTGGCCAGATGCTGGACTATGTTCAGGGTTCCAATGAGACACCACAGACCGACGTGCGCTGGATCTCGGAGAGCGGCATCATCGACGTCTTCATCATGCTTGGACCCACTCCCGCCGACGTCTTCGCCCAGTATGCCTCGCTAACAGGTCAGGCTTGATACCGGGGAGAGAAAAAGCATGAGATCAGAAACGCAGCCATCTGTCCTCACTGCAAGTCCCCGTCGTGCCAGGTACCCAGGCCTTCCCTCCGCTGTCCGCGCTGGCCTACCACCAGTGCCGCTGGAACTACAACGACGAGGAGGACGTGGCAGCTGTGGACCAGGGCTTCGACCAGCACGACATCCCCTATGACTTTATCTGGCTGGACATCGAGCACGCGGACGGCAAGCGCTACTTCACCTGGGACCCTCACAAGTTCCCCCAGCCCAAAGAAATGCTCCAGGGACTGGAAGACAAGAGGCGCAAGGCGAGTCCACGCGTCCGAGGTTGACCCCAAGGGACGCCGCGGGCTGGTGATATCTGTCGGGGTCGAGAATAAACGGGTGGTGTAATGTCTTCCCCATGCGTTGCCAGATGGTGGCCATTGTGGATCCCCACATCAAGGTGGACGGCAGCTACAAGATCCACAGTGAGATCCGCTCCCGAGGCTTCTACATCAAAACCAAGGATGGCAGTGACTACGAGGGCTGGTGCTGGCCCGGTATGAGACGTGGTTATTAGTCTGATTCGCAGTAACAGAGAACCCAGTTTATTGACCATGTTTTCTGGGTCTGTATAAAAATAAAAAACGAATTTAAATAATGCCTATATATATGTATATAATAATGCATTACTCTACATTTTTACACATCAGGTAATTCTGGTTACCCAGACTTCACCAACCCTGAGATGAGAGCTTGGTGGGCCAGTATGTTTGCCTACGATCAGTATGAGGTTAGTTCTTCAGCCCGGGTGTGACTCCTGCCGTTATATCGAGCTCTCTGTGTCATTCTTAGGGTGAAATGTCTCTTTGCCCAACTCCTCTTCCAGGGCTCCAGGGAGAACCTGTACACGTGGAATGACATGAATGAGCCGTCGGTGTTCAACGGACCGGAGGTCACCATGCACAAAGACGCCATGCATGGGACCTGGGAGCACCGGGACCTGCACAACATCTATGGGTTATATGTGGTGAGATGTGGTCGCTGTCTTTACGCTGGTGAAGCTGTGAGCCGAAGAGGCCACTCTCAGATCCCTAAACGTTCTGAGCGCTGCTGCTTCAACTCGGAATAACTCTTTCTCAGCAAATGGCCACGGCGGAGGGTTTGGTCCAGCGTTCGGGGGGAGTGGAGAGGCCGTTCGTCCTCACCAGGGCCTTCTTCGCCGGCTCCCAGCGCTACGGTGCCGTGTGGACCGGGGACAACGCTGCGGAGTGGGACCATCTGAAGATCTCCATCCCCATGTGTCTCAGTCTGGGCCTGGTGGGGGTGTCTTTCTGTGGAGGTGAGTCCAGGCCGGTTTCTCCTCGCTGGAAGCCACCGCCAAGCCCCTAACACACTGTCACATTGTTGGTTCTGTGAGACGCTCTTGAGTTGGTGTGTCTGCTGGATGACCAAGGTGTTTTTCCAATGTGTCCCCGCTTCTTGACCGTTTGTCTCCTAGCTGACGTCGGGGGCTTCTTCAAGACCCCCAGTACTGAGCTCCTGGTGCGTTGGTACCAGACCGGCGCGTACCAGCCCTTCTTCCGGGCCCACGCCCACCTGGACACCCCGCGGAGGGAGCCCTGGCTGTTTGGCCCCGAGAACACGGCTCTCATCCGGGACGTCGTCCGTCAGCGCTACGCCCTCCTGCCCTACTGGTACCAGCTGTTCTACCACGCCCACCGGACCGGACAGCCGGTCATGAGGTACCACCAACGATACGAGCTGCTGTTGAAGCGCCAGCGCAGACTTCGGAATATCATGTGTGAATTGTCAGCGTGTGACTGGTATTTACCAGAATAACTAAGACCTACATATATGCCTCTCAGACTCCTTAAAAGGACTTGTTTTTGTGCGTCTTCCTCCTGTTAGACCCCTGTGGGTGGAGTATCCTCAGGACGCGGCCACGTTCTCCATGGATGACCAGTTCCTTTTGGGTGAGATATTTCTACTGTGTCTTCTCGTTCAGTCTTTGGGGCCCGTGACCCCGCGGATGGTTGTCACCCTGCCGGCCCTTCTGTTTCAGGGAGAGATCTCCTGGTGCACCCGGTGACTGAGGAGGGGGCGCGGGGGGTCACGGCCTACTTGCCTGGCCACGGAGAGGTGAGTGGCCACGCGCTGGTCACAGCCGTCGGATCTCAGCCGTGTAATGGAGAGCCACCTAAACCCCTCTGTTCCTCAGGTCTGGTTCGACGTCCACACGTTCCAGAAGCACAACGGGGCGCAGAACCTCTACATCCCCGTCACCATGAGCTCCGTAAGACCCGTGACGGCCCTCCGCGGTCGGGCTCACTCAGCCACACGCGCTGTCTGCTCAGCAGTAGAGCCACCAGAGAGACTCACTCCGTGTCTGACTCTCTCTTTTTCCCAGATTCCCGTATTCCAGCGCGGTGGTTCCATTATTCCCAGGAAGGTTCGGGTGCGGAGGTCTTCATCTTGCATGGAACACGACCCGTATACCTTATACGTCGCACTCAGCCCCAAGGTAAGACGTTGTCATTTGTACAACCCTGTTACATGACTCATTTTGATGTGCATCTACAGGATTCAATCTCTTGACAATGTTTCCTGCAGAGGTTTGCTCAGGGTGAACTCTACATGGACGACGGCCACACCTTCAATTTTGAAAAGCAGAAGGAGTTCATCCACAGAAGGCTTTCCTTCGCCAATAACTCCTTGACTTCCAGGTCTGTTGGATCAGTTCGTTCTTCCTTGGTTTTCATGTTGTATGCATTACTCTGCTTGGTTCCTGTGCACAGTGAGTGTAACTCCACAATCCCCCTGCAGGAATCTAGCCCCTGGCTCCCAGTATACCACTCTGTCCTGGATTGAGAAGATTGTCATTTTGGGGGCAAGTAAGCCAAGCAGAGTCACACTCAAGTTGCCTGGTGAGTTTCTCTAGTGCTGTGGATTTGTTCACATCAAGTAACGGTCACCTTGTCACACCAAGTAGGCCACGGCACGGTTGGTCATGAAGACAGGAAATAGTTGTCTTGTCGTGTGCATTATTTTCTTGGTTTGTATAACAGGGGATCAGACTTAGTCCACTTTTCTGATGTTATGTCTGTTTGTAGACGGCAAGGAGAGTCAGCTGGAGTTTGACTTTGATGCGTCCATGTCGGTGTTAACCCTTCGCAAGCCGGGTGTCAACGCCGGGGTGGACTGGACCGTGACGCTCCAGTAACCATGAAGACGAGAGGGGGAACAACTGAACCAGACTGAACGGAGGACTGGGTGGACACGGGCTAGAATCTGAACACGGGCTACAATCTGAACACACTGAGCTTGATACTGAAGGACTGCTTTAATGTGTTAGACAGACTGGACAAGGGAGGTAGAACTACTAACACACTCACACGCTTCGTTACACTCTTTCACACGTGAAAACGTGTGGACTGGGCCTGTTTGTCAGAACCATGGTTAGAACTAATCCTCTCTTACATCTGCCTTCCAGACAAACTAATGGCTAGTCAAAATACACAAGGTTGTTTTTTTATTTTATTTGGATTTGTTTGTTTGAGGAAAACAAATTGACAACTTAAATATCATGTATTAAGAGGTTTATGTCCATTTATGATTTTCAGTTAAGTATGCAACAGAAATGTGAAATATCATAAAATATGCTGACAACAAAATGAACATGCACATTCAGATAGACGAAGATCTTTTCTGGTTAGTATCTGTTGTTCCTTATCAGGCCATTTTTATTAGCTTTATATGTTTTCACTACAACCTCTGTATTTACTAAAGAGAAATCAAGAGAAAAGCCAAATGTCTCCCTTTCCTCAACTTTTGTGCGATGTTTTAATTGAAGGGAACCAAGAATGCTTTGCTCATTTAGGTGGCCCTGTACATTCCATACATTTCTTTTGGCCCTAACTAACTTTGTGTTTCTGCTGGCATATTCCAACTTTAAGGTTACTCAAGATTTGTCAGTGAAAATGTTTCTGATAACAAACTATTGTTGAATATGCTGATGACACGACTTTGTAAACATGGGCAACCACTGAAACAAAGGGAAATTTGGCTTTTTAGATCTGCTCACATTTTGCGAGCCTTCGGGGGTTAGAATCACTGCCTGCTTATCCTAAAAACATGTTTTCCATTTGGTTTCCACATTGTTTATGTATATTTTTGACTACATGATGTTTAATTTGTTTACTTGATTATCTAATGCATTTCAAGAGCGGAAGGTGGTAGCTTTTTGTTCAGATTGAATTTTAAAGCCCCTGTTTTAGGTATATTGTGGGATGGGTGTTGGGTCATGGTCCAATGTCTTTGGAGTGTCATATGCTCTTTATAGTGTTGAAATAAATTGTCAAAATGTAACTGTGATCTAGGAATTAATATTGTTTACAAATATGCAGTCAATTCCCTGGAGGTGATGGACCAGTCCTGGTTGTTCAAACGATAGTGGGGTTACTGGATTCCCCTACCCTCCTTGGTGAAAAAGCATTTTTAGTATATTTTTTTTCTTGATTATTTTGTGTTTGAGAAATTACTGTCTTACTCCAACATTCTCAGGAATTGTTCTTAGGTGTTGGAACTTGGATACAGAGACAGTTTTGTGCTGACAAATTGGTAATAAACTTGACCGAATTTAAGAGGGTATTGTTGTTTTTAGTTCTGTGTCTTACTTAGATTAGGTAGGGATGATAATAAAACTGTATTCCCAATCTGTTTCCTTGTTAATTACTGTTTTAAGTTTCTTTGTATTATACAAATAGTTTTACAGCCATTGTTGCAAGAACATTTGTACATGTTTGCAGAAACATTTCAAGACATTCCTAGATCATTGTTAGGAATGTTTCAAAATGTATACAGAATGTTAAAATACACTTTAATGCAAAATGTATAGTTATTAGACACAAGGTCAATACTTCCTTGACAAAACTAAAATAGATCATTGTATTATAACAGAACGGAGTAGTAGTGCTGAATGATTTGCAAGTGTGGCAAAACATGTTAGGAGGTCAAGCATTTTGTCAGAATGCTAATGGAGGTAGTCTGGTTCTGTATGAGACCTTGTACTGCCATACCGTTTGACCGATGATAGGCTCCTTCAGTACGGTGTGCTCAGCCAACAAGTCTGATACGTGGATTCTATGGAACTTGAATACTTGCTGACTGTCTCCACAACAGCTCTGTTGTTGTGGGGCGTGTTTCCTCCGGTTCCTAAAGTAAACAGTCACTTCTTGTTTTGCTGATTTGGAGGCAGAGGTTATTTTACGGGCATCGTTTGACAATTTGTTTACCTCCCTGTCGGCTGACTCAGGGGGAGTGGTTGTCTAGCCTACAACTGGTGTCTTTAAAAAACTTTTGTGGTTAAATATTGAGTAAAGCAGAAGGCAGAAAATACTCCTGGTAAGCCTGGTGATAATAGTCCAGTATCCAATTTCACAGGCGGTGTCCTGATAACACAAAATGTAAATGTGTACAATTGACATTATCCTTATATTCAATAGGCCCTTGAAAATAAGTCACAACATAAAGGGAGTTTGTTTGACAAAATTGAAAGGGAGAAAAACTACTGGCCATGTTGCAGTGGTTCCCCGGCTGCAACCACCAGGGTGATTGTATTAGCAGATCTACAGCACCTAAAATAATGACAAACATCCTCGTTTGCATGCATTTGCAACCTTATATAACCTTCTGTTGTAATTTGCATCTCTGTGTAATTCACGCCTGAAAGCTGATGGCCACGACAGGGCCACTTGGCAATTCTACATACCACACAACATTTCAAAAGTTACAAAAAGTTTGTTCCATACCAATTATTTCTATGGCATTAATACTGTTAAAATGTCATTGATCAGCTTTGAATTTTCCTTATTAATACAGTATGTGGAAAAACGGATCCTGAATCTGCACTTTAAGGGCATTTTCTTATACCGTCTTGCGTAGTACTTGTCGCATAGAAGTGACGTATTTCCATCGTTTTCAATCATGGCGGCAGAAGGCTCGGACCCAGAAGACCTGAGCAGCAACGGGCTAATAGAGGCTCCTTCAGGTTATTGAAACATTAATAATGCAAATATTGTTAGGTAGTTACCTAGTAAAGGTACAGCTGTCATGTCCATTTCATTAGTCATTTTAAAGGTCAGCAAACATTCGCAACCATACCTGTAAAATGATGGTTAGCTACATGTAGCTATCTAGCAAATTAGCCGAAATGGCTAGTTGCGTACGCCGCGTTAACTGGCAAAAGATGAAGTTACCTCCACCCAGTTAGGACTAATAAATTAGATACCTTTTTATAAAGCTAGACCCTTTATTATAGTATACCATTCGGTTGTAGCCATTGATTAGATGCACACATACACTACATGTTTGCAGTTTACGCCTTCTGTTGACGTTTTTACGTTCTAGATAGCCTATACATTTCAATGAATGAATAGTGGCTAAAACACTGACTGTTTGCTTTGACAATAGCATTACTCTTCTTATTTAATCTGATTATAAATTATTGAGTAGTTTAACCATGTGCTTTTTTTATTTACATATATTTATATATTATTTTCTTTTTTGCAACATTAACTAGCTCCGGAAGCCATGGAGGCGGGCCAACCTCCTTCAGAGATGGTAGAGGCATCAGAGGAGAATGGTGAAGAACTGACCTCGGAGGCACCTGACGCTGCGACAGCCTACAACATGCCTCTGGCAGAGAATGAAGAAGAGGATGGAGAATTGCCGGCAGACTTTGACCGCCTCTGGAAACTGGCCCATGACAATCCACAGGACTTCTCTGGCTGGACGGACCTGCTGCAGTACTGCGAGCAGGAGGTGTGGGACCAGATTCCTAATGTCATAAGATCAAAGCTTCATTTGTAGTACCAACCAGCCCTTGACATGATGAAAACAGACTTCTTGAAGCAGGGTGTCATTGTCACCTAATTCAGATGTCCTACTGTCCACAGAGTCACATGACGGCATCGCGGCGGTCACTGGTGGCCTTCCTGGCACGGTACCCCCTGTGCTACGGATACTGGAAGAAGTTTGCCGACCTGGAGCGGCGTGCTGGCTACACCAATAAGGCTCAAGAGGTATGACGGACAGGAGGAGGGTGAAAATGTGTTTATGTTCATGGCTGTGCTTCTTGTTATTTGGTCTTCTGATGTTTACTCGCCACTGACCGACATATCAGTCCCCTCTATCACAGCATGTCTTGGCTTTTGGTTTGGTAATGGTCTTATGTTGTTTCAGGTATGTGTGCAGGGTCTGAAAGCCATCCCTCTGAGTGTAGATCTGTGGATCCACTACATTAACCTCCTACTGGGCACACTCAACATGAACCTGGCAGAGTCGTCTCAGCGCATACGCAGGTACGCGTGCACACGTACGCACGCACACACATTTCAGCTTGCAGAATAAACGTGCATTCTGGTATTCTGACATCAAATATTTCTATTCGTATGTGAGGACTCTTGAAGGTAGTGGTAGCACCTCCTCCTCTCCTATATTAAAGGGGATTTACATTGAGCCATTGAAAAATCAGCTGCAGTAACAGTGGAAGAATATAGTTTCACATTGGCATCACTAAAACATGCAGTCATCTATCCGTAAACTAGCAGTGGCAGATGGGAGAAAAAACATATTCTCTTTGCTAAAATTTGCAACAGTCAGTGCTGTTTAAGTGACAAAACAACCACTAAGTAGTGTATTGACACATTTAGTATGGAAACATCTAAATTACATTTTATTTTTATTTTTTTATATCCCACAATATATTTACAGCATTCGTAAGCTGTCAAACCAAAAGTGAAGTAAAACCTGGTTTAATTGTGCTGTGGCTGTATTTCATCCTCCATCCACAGGGTAAATGAGGGATGATCCCCCTTAAGGTCACACACTGTTAGCCACAATCATTCATGCTAACTGTTTTCATTTCTTAACAAACTTGTTTGACATTGAGTGTTATCAGATGTGAAATGAAGAGAAACTGAGAGGACAAACACTTCTAGAATGTATGTAATAACCAAAGCAGTGCCACACTGGGGAAAAGGAATGACATTCATACACTCAGCGACGGATACATTTAGCTTCAATAACCGACAGCACAGGCTTGCTGTACTTTAGGTTCAGTTTCTCACTATGCTGTAGAGGAGTTTTGACCCACTATGTCAGAGCTGTTTTACCTCAGAAACATTTGTTTTGTTTGGAGCAGTAACTGCTTGTTTCACTAGCCCTCAACTGGGTTTTGGTTTGGACATTGACCACTCCATTCCAAAACCTAACATGTATTGCTTTTAATCTATTCTGATGTAGACTTGCTTATGTGTTTTGGATCAGTCTTGCTACCTCAGGACCTGGATGTCTTCATTGAAGGAACCAAGAATTCTGCTCTGCATAAGCGAATTCTCAAGGAGAATGTCAGACCATCCGTCAATGACCTGAAGTTTACCTGGTTCATGCAGCAAGACAATGATCCAAAACACACAAGCAAGTCTACACGAGAACTGCCTAATGGCAACAAATTTTAATGTTTCTAAATCACATTGGCAATGTCCAGAGTATTTCATTCTTTAGCACAATTTCTTTGCAGATCAAATACCTTTTAGTGACAAACGTGTATTTAGTAGGCCTGTTCACACTTCCTGACTGACTAATGTGCCTCTCCAGTGCGTTTGAGGAGGCGGTGGCTGCAGCGGGGCTGGACTTCCACTCCGACCGCCTGTGGGAGCTCTACATAGAGTGGGAGAAGGAGCAGGGAGACATGAGGGCTGCCAGCGGAGTGTACGACCGGGTCCTCCGAGTGCCCACTCAGCTCTACAGCAGCCACTACGACAAGTGAGTCTGTTCACACTCCTTCAAGACTGAATGGTCTTCTAGTCCACACTACAACATCATTACCTTGTGAGAGGTTTTGGATGATGGACCGCCAACCTTTTGGGGCGTGAGCTACTTCAACACAGCAAGCTACTCTTGCGTTGCTGTGATACAAAAAGAGGGGTTAATAAACAGCTCTGAGAATGGCCTTATGAAAATGGACACATTAAATGATATGGTAATGTCATTTCTCTCTAATAGCACATCCGGACCTAAAAATCAAAAAGAAAAAGTACAATTCATTTCCGGTGCTTTAAATCTGTAGCATACTGCTGCTGTAACTTCCTATCAATAATGAATTACAATTATGCACTTAATTTCTTAAAAGTACATTTGCATGGATCCAAACACAAACACTATGCAAAGTGCCTGAAATAACGGATATTAATGATTTTGTCTGCTTAGCTGTGTGTGGTCAAGCACACTTTCAAGTAGGGTTTTTCAAAGTAAAAGCATGAATTACTGTAACTATAGCATTCATCTTAGGAGATCCAGCCATGCTTATTAGCCTGACAGAAAGCCAGCTCTATTCAGCCACTCAACCATATTGGACACTGAGTTAATGGATCCCTACAGAAAACATCAAAATTTTGCCTACTGTAGCTTTGGTGATCGCCATGTTACATTTGCAGTGTAGCAAGTTAAATAGTAAAGTGTTAGTAGTTTTGCACGTTGCAACTGATGATTTAAAGTATTGCATAACACAAACAAGGGCGATATACTTGAAATTAACAGATGGATTTGATTAGGTTTATCTTTTAGCGCGCCCGTTGCTAAATAGGGAGGTGACGTCAATATAATGCTCAGTACATGACCTATTGTAAGGTCCATTCTTATTCTTAACTCCATCAACTCTTTCCTTACCTCCTCTCTCACAGATTCAAGACTCACCTCAATAGCCATGCACCAAAGGATGTCCTCTCAGCAGAGGAGTATGGGAGGTTACTTGAGGAATGCAAACAGAGCCACAAAATAGAGAAGGCTGAGCTGGCTGAGGGGGAGGAGGAGATCCCACCTGGAGAGGAGAAGGAGCCTACAGAGGTGCTTTGCTAAAATCCGATCCCCGCTAGTGTTGGAAAGAAAGATTTTACATGAGATGAATCAGGAGCGGTGATTGCTTACATAACAGTTGTAACAAGTGAAGATTTTAAAACAAATCATCAAACCATCTTGTTTTATCCAAACAGGAAGAGCTTATTCCAAAGATGCATGAGCTCATATTGGCTTGCAGGGAGAAGGTATTCCTGGACCTAGAGGGTGAGGTCAGGAAGAGGTGGAACTTCGAAGATGCTGTGAGTCACCCAACACGGACATGTCTTCTATGCAAACCTCAAAGCTACGAGTGAAACGTTATCATTTCATTGGTCAGAAACAGAAGAAAACTTCTTCCTGTTCCTCACTACGTTCCAGATTAAGCGTCCGTATTTCCATGTGAAGCCTCTGGACCGAACCCAACTCCGGGCCTGGCACTCCTATCTGGACTGGGAGCTCACCCAGCTGGATGGTGGAGACGAACAGGAAGTGAAGACGGAGTTGGAGCCAGAGGGCATGGAAGGCTGGGAAGAAATGAAAAGAGAGGAAAATAAAGGGTCAAACAGCAGTGGGATTGTCGCCGGGGGTGACCAGAGAGTGCGGATCTTGTTTGAGCGCTGCCTGATCGCCTGCGCTCTCTACGAGGAGTTCTGGACCAAGGTAAAGAGGCGTGTGTCTGTGCCATGCGTGTGTCTGTGCCATGCGTGTGTCTGTGCCATGCGTGTGTCTGTGTCACTAACGTACAGTACATGGCTGTTCCTCAGTATGTTCAGTACCTGGAGCCTCAGAGTCTGGACGAGGCGAGGACAGTGTTCAGACGAGCCTGTGAGGTCCACCTGGCCCACAAACACACCATGCATCTGCAGTGGGCCACGTTTGAGGAGAGACACGGTGAGAGGACACATCGCTCCCCTCTTCAGGTCCAGGACACCATGAGTCCCCCCGCGAGCGTCGTAGTCTGCTAACACCCTCCCTCTGTCCATCCATCTCCAGGGGATCTGAACGAGGCGCGTCGTGTGTTAGAGGCTCTGGAAACCTCTGTCCCGGGGTTGGCTATGGTCCGGCTGCGCAGGGCGGGGCTAGAGAGGAGGGCGGGGCGGCTGGACGAATCCGAAGCGCTGCTCAGAGACGCGGTGGCCCAGGCCAAAGAGACGCCACAACTCCACGCGTTCTACTCCATCAAACTCGCCCGTCTGCTTCTGAAGCTCTGCAAGAATCCCAGCAAGGCCCGCGGTGTTCTGCAGGAGGCTCTGGAGATCAGCCCGGTGAGAGAATGGGGGCGGGAGCTCAAGAGGGGCGATAGGATGGGATCTTTGTGCCCAAAAATCTAAACTGCTGTAGCTTTTTCCTCAGTCCAAATGTCACATGAGTTGGTGGCAAGTCTTTCATCAGTTGTCTTTCCCCTCCTTCCACCTTCTCCAGGATAACGGTAAACTGCACCTAAACCTGCTGGAGCTAGAGGTGTCTGGTGACCCCAGAGGGTCAGCAGAAGGTGTGCAGCAGTGTGTGACTCGAGCACTGGCTGCACCCCTTTCCCCACGGACTAAGATCCTCTTCTCCCAGAGAGGCCTGCAGTACGCTGAGGACTATGGGACATCTGTGCACAGGTTTGGGGTTACACTGGGCTTTGGTCCATTTTTTGTTTGCATTTATTCAGATGGGTAGAATGGACTGCTTAGTAAGAACGGTTCTGTGGCTCTCCCCTTTATCCTGCAGTGTCCTGACGGTCTATGAGGAGCATCAGAAGCTGCTGAAAGAGCTGGGCAACAGGAAGAGAGGGGCTGAGAACGGGTGAGATCATAGCGAGAGGGGCTGAGAACGGGTGAGATTATATAGCAGGAGGGGCTGAGAACGGGTGAGATTATAGCAGGAGGGACTGAGAATGGGTGAGATTATAGCAGGAGGGACTGAGAATGGGTGAGATTATTGCAGGAGTGGTTAAGAACGACTGAGATTATAGCAGGAGGGGTTGAGAACGGGTGAGATTATTGCATAATAATCTCATAATAAAATTATGAAGAGCAAGTGGATTAACTGTTAAAATCTGCAGAGACAACGAGGACCCTGACAAGATGCTCAAAGAAGATGACGGCTCCGCTATGCCCGCCCCACCACAGCCCCCTCCTACAATGCCTCATGTTCCCATGACGACACCACCTCCACCCATGATGGGGGCAGACATGAGTGCGGGCTACGGATATGGAAGCTGGTATCAGGTAGGAGAGGTTGTTACACTTTATATTACTCCACTAATCCGATTCAGGGTTACCCAAACCTCTTCTCGCACCGCCTTGGATAAGTTCACATTTGTGTGTTAACCTTGAACTGGCACTCTTGATTCAATCAATCAACTAATGGATAGGGCTGTAAATAATTGAATTAGGTATTCTGGTTTATACCAGAAGATCTGGAGGTCTGACTGGAAGTTTGGGAAACCTTTTAATATAGGCTACATATACTTATCCACGACTAAGACATGAAATGAAATTCGAATCCTTTCTCTCTCCAATGGTCCCCTCTGCACAGGGCCATATTTAGGCCTGGGCCATCGGGTGGGGTAATAATTACCTGGTGGAACAGTGCCAGCAGACTCTGGACCTAAAGTGTAGATTGTAGCGAGGGTGTTTTCAATTTCAAATTTATTTGACGGTATTATCTCCTTTTTCAGCAGCCACAGTATGGAGGATATGGAGGCTACCAGCAACCCTGGAACTACAATCAGGGTTACTACCCTCCCAGTTAAGAGGGAAGAGAAATAACGTGACACACCACCAAAAGGCAGGGGATAACAGGGAGGATTCAGCATCGAGGACCCAGTGAACTCACCACCCACTTTAAACTCCATGGATACATCCCAAATGGCCACCACGTTCCCTATATTAACACCCCATCTCATTCTAAAGGGTGCCATTTGGGATGCAGCCCATATTTTACCAGGAACAGGGTCGTGACCTGCAATACTAGTCGTGTTCCCTTTTTAAAACATTTGCTCCTGAACATTGTTGTAATGATAAACTATTTTTGTATGCTCTCTTCTAATTGCAGCCCCTATGGCGTTCACAGCAAACAGCAGTCTCCCCACACATCCCGGATGGTTTCAGGTCTTGCGTCATTCCAGGAGTATAGGCTAGTCTTTTTTTGTAATGTACATATGTGTTTTATAGTAGTGTGAAGTCCGAGCTCTTTTCATATTCTAGCAGATTAAGATCAATTCAGGTCCCTCATCCAATACTTGTGAACTGCAGTTTCTTTACCCGTTGTTGTATTAATAGACACTGTGGTACCGGTGTCTTTTAACATTGGCATAGAGGTAAAGAATGGAGTAGCAACTGAGTATTCGCTGTACTGTACCTAATAGATGTGCCCAAACCTAATCCTGCCTGCCAGAATCATGGTGCCGTCAAGAGACCCGGAACAACCGCCTGTCTGGGTTCATGTTTGGTGAAGGTTCAGCAGGCATGACCAGAATGCTTGCCTTCTTATGTCACTTGGTTTTTAAAAAGCCATTCCATTACTGTTGCATTTTAGAGTCCATCTGATCCATTGTACACTGAGAAGGCATACACTGAAAATGAGTGACAATGTAACGTTTTAATCTTGGGAGTTTCATTTCCACTTTTACATGGCTTAATAAAGATTTCAGTGAACCACAATATTATAAATTTTAGGAGATCTCATTAGACATGATTCATTGTGTGTGTAAAATGTGTTGTCATCACAGAAGACCCCATTTCTTATCAGACTGGAATACCAACACCTTCAGAGTCTGGACAGTGCAGATGTATAAAGAAAGAGCCAATTCCTAGAGTTAATGTGAACTTTGTCTGGGTTGTTAAATTCTCCACGAAAGAACGTTCAATCCACCACATTATTCTCCAAGACAGTTTTATTCAAGCAATTTCTCTTGTGATTATGCAGTAACACCACTCAAATTACTTAATGCAGGAGAACCACAACATATGCAGTGGAACGTCTGTTAGCACGAGCCTGGTCTTAAAGTAGGGCCCATGAGAATCAATAATCATCCATTTGTGTTGCTGCATGAGATTCAGGTTAAAGTTCAGTGTTAGTTGAAAGAGTCAATCCGTAGTTGAAATCCTGGTCTTTGTCCCGTGCCGGTAAATGATGTATTGAATTGAGGTTGTTTGGCTCAGAACGGTATCACCCCATTGTCCTTATTTCTTGGCAACGACCAGCACAGCTGATGGCACCAACCCTGAACAACAACAAAAAATGAGATGGTGCTACAGTAGATGCAGGTGGGGGTAGTGACCCCATCCTCGGATATTAGCAAACCATACCAACTATTCCATGTGTGTGTTTAGAATTATTACTTGAAGATTGACAGATTTTTTTACCAATCTAACTTGGACACCATTTATGTAGGATGAAATTTAATGCAATTTTTTTCCAGACTCACACGCTAGAGTGATTATTGACCAATCCACATTCACCTGGGCATGGGTCTGGCATATAAATCAGTGGAGTTTCATATTCGACACAATAGCATTCAACTTGATCACACAGCTGCGCTATAACAGACATTTTACATCCACTGATCTGTTAGCAAGTGATATAACATAGCAAACATGCTCAAGAATGAGTAGTTGACCATGAAATTTAAAACGCTGCTGGGTGAATAATGCATCCTGCCCCAGAGATGTGGCCTTCACACAGTTATGAGGGACAACGTTTTAGTTGCCTTGGTTTAGTATTATTCTGTGCTGTGGCCCAGTGGGTTTACTGGCAGACTTCGGTTCCTTCATACTCTCACAACATGGGTTCGATTCTTTTTCAACAAACGCATACTTTCTCTACTGTCTATAGGGCATGAAATGTCTTCACGAAAAACATATAGACCCTTGCAGGAGTACTTAGACCCCTGATCAATTCTCACTTCACTATAACACATTTGGCAAATAAACTTTTAATTCTGTTTGATATTTTAGCTTAAAAAACCCCCAACTATTAACAAAATAACCCCACATGGCTGAGGGGTCTAAGTTCCAGCTGAGAGGACAAGTTGCTAATTGGACTTGACCGCCAGACTCTAGCCCCTCCTTGTGTTAAGGCCGGACATCTGTTGTGGATTTGGGAAATGTTACATCAGCCCACATCTGAAGGCTTACGTGCTGAACCAGGCAATGTGATAAGAATCAGAACGGCTTGGTTAGGTATGGTTGGAAGTTTCAGAGGTTCTCAACGGAACAAGGTGCCCTGTCCCTGTTGAAAAACATCACCACTGCATGATGCTCCTGCCGTCATACTGGCATGCACAGTTTATTCAGACATGAACAGTTTTAGGCTTGATATGATTGACTAGTGCAGCATTGCTCTACTCCCAGGCACTGTTTTCTGTGGCTACTTCAAATAGATTGAGATCCTCTCTGTGACTCCTCTTACGAGACTCCTCGAGTCAATGGACAGCCTTTACTTGGAAGTGCTTTGATGGTGTGATGCAGCTTGCACTTCCTGATTATAACCCTTTTCCTAATCCATGCATTTTTTTAAATTGCATAGTAGAATGCTCTTTCGTATTAATTTTCCTGAAAATGTGGTCACAACTTGCAGGTGGAGGCCAGTGTTATGGTAACTGTTTCTTTAATTGGCCTAAACTGGAAGCTTCCACAGCACAGTTGAATACTGATGCAAGCAACATATTTCAGTTAATTTCCTAGGTTTACAGTTAAGTTAGTCTGTACATCATCTGAATTCTTTGAAGGCCAAAACAATAGTACAGGTGGTGATGAAATCCTACAGCATGAAAAGGCTTGTAGAACATTCCCCACCCATTCCCGACTCCACCAATAGCCAGTCACTTCAGGTCCATCTTCCTGCTTGGACAAGAAATCTTACCCCAGCACACATCAAAGTGGACTCACCTAAAGGCAGCCAATGGCTGGCTTACAAAGCATGTGGACTCCTGTGTGTGCCAAATAGGTTATGTGGAATGTGTTACCCCTTAAACTAGGTTATATAAAATTGGTTAACTCACATTCAGATTCTAATGGTTGGACAAAACCTAGATAATCCCTCAATTTCACCTTAGAATACCTTGAATTCCAATGCAGTCAGAGAAGGGTTGTGGAGGGTGACTCGGGTGAAAATAGGACACTTTCTAATTGAAATGTGACTAGCGGGCTAGTACCTGTTGACCACCAGCAATCGTGCTCAGGTAATATGCTAAACCTCAACTTTCTTGAAACTGAATGCAAAGATGTAAAAATGGTTTCCATATGTTTGTTTCTCTCTAGATAAGTAGAAAATAACTCAAAATATCCAAATACCAAAGTATCCTTTTAATGATCCTTATTGCAACAATACTAATTCCTTTGTTAATGGTTAAGTATTATGTTGACTAGTCTTGAGTTTACATTCATGTCTAAACTGATCAGTTCATTTAAAAAAAGGACACAAATTCAGTGCATCCTTTCGCCAATCTTCTATTAACATTACTTTGTAAGTACTTGTGGGAAGATGCTTAAAAGGTCAAATGTGTTAGGTGAATTCCAGGGACATCGGTTCAGATTTAAAAGCCACATCTAACATCACTGTTAGGGCTGGCCACGCCATACAGTTAACTAAGTCAATCCCATTCTGGACACGGCTGGCTCATGCAGAGCTTCCCCCTAGAGCTCCTGTCCCATTTCCCCTTTGATCCAGCTCAGGTCATGAGGTGCAAAAGATGCTCAAAAATGTTGTCCTTTACAAACAAGCTAGGCTCTAGGCTCCACCTCTCACTACACATTTCTGAACTAGCCCAAGACTGGACATCTGCAGCTGCCATTCTTCTTCAAAGGGGGCCACAAGTTAGACCCAAACTGATTCAGGCGGATTTCCATCTATTCACCATTAAGTACCACATGCAGGCTTTCGAGCTGGACATGGGTTTACTTTACAAATTACATTCTGCTATTGACAACAACCAGTACTGATCAACTACTTTTATTGACCTGGCCAAAGCCTTTGACATTGTCAAACATCTCATCCTAATTAATAGACTGAACAAACTTTGTCGTCAATCAAATTATTACCATCTTATCTGCACGGCCCGTTAAAGGACGCCCTTGACTACCCAATGGACAGTTGTGCTCTGGTAGATACCTCATACTGATCATTCCTAAAATCAACACATTCGAGGGCCCTTTCAGTTCTCTGCAGCCAATGACTAAACCAATTGTAAAAAACCATCTTAAACGTCAAATTTTCATTTCTCAAAAAGTTCTGATTACAGCATCAACTAATCCTCGTAACCATCTGCACGTGTAAGTATACACTGCTGGTGTAATTTTATCGATTTTTGGCCAGATTCCTGGCATATAGTGTTTAACGTGTAACTCAACATGTCGTTGTTGTTTTATTAACAAATTTCTCAATTGATTAACCAAAGTGAAATAAAACTCAAATAAAAGAAAAATTCTAATTAACACAGACTACAAAACAGAGACAGAGGAAGTAAATTCAGCCTATTTAAAACACCAGTCAGAGAGGCCTCATCGTTTCTGCTTACCCAGCTCCCGTAGGGGTTTCTCCATGTCCAGTTCTGTGTAGACACGACGGGGGTAAGGGGAAAGAAGTGTGAAGTCCTGACCCTCAGGGGCGTTTCCATTCATCTGTATGTAGACGCGCACAGCAGCCAGAGGCTCCTGTGCCTTGAAAATGGAGGTCAACGCTGAGCCATCAAGCATACGCACCTTAAGAGGGGAGAACGAAGCACTTCACAGTCTCAAATCCATTGAATACACACTTTCAAAAAATAAATAATTTTTGTTGACAATGCTTAACGTTCTTCGAGAAATGACACGCGACACACTGGGTTCCTGCAAGCTTTATTTGGACATGGGGAGTATTTACAAAATGCTTTACTGGTCCCCTTTGCGGTTGTTATAGTGTAGTTTCCTGCCACCGATATAGTTATCAATTATTCATTTAATCCGTGTTTGGAATACTTGTGGGTAGTTTGTCAGAGTAATTAAGAGGACATAAGTGACTTAGGCTGTGAGCCAGTTGAGTAGCCAACCAATGTATCGATGCCATTGGTGTAAAGTGAAACATGGGGATTCTAGTCAATCAGTTGGGAGTATTCACTATGCCACAGGCAGTCATGGCCATTTACCTGTATCCTGCATTCGTCATAGTCCTTCTTAGCGGGAGGTGGGCCTTGACTGGGGGGAGAGGAGGGAGGGCCCTCTGCTGGGGGGGAGGTGAGAGCTGTACTGGAAGAACTGCCTCCAAACTGAAGGAGCAGTAGAAGGGGTTAGAGGTCCACTATTTCTATGAAATGTATAAATGCATTTAGCAACAATTCACGGTAGGCACATGGATCCACGTAGAGTCAGTACCTTCAGTGCTCTCTCCTCTCTGTCACGTGCAATCTTCTCTCGCACCCGTTGCCTGACAATCAAAGATGAAGAGAATTGTTAGGGAGCGGGAACAAATCCTATTGGATCGAAGCAGTCTAGAATAACTTCCTGAAAACAATACTAGCTTCCTCAGTTGCCCACAAAGCCCATATGAGGTGTCTCAGTTGGATTCCCTCCTACAATACGCTTTGAGAGACCCATCATTGACATTTCAAGAAATTAATGTCACTAATTCACTGTGCGTAACAGCGTTTATTTTCATCCTTTTTACTGGTAGACCAGTTTATCGGCAGTCGTCAGGTGAAAACGCCTTCTGACTTCCTGTCCTACTGACTTCCTGTCCTACTGACTTCCTGTCCTACTGACTTCCTGTCCTACTGACTTCCTGTCCTACTGACTTCCTGTCCTACTGACTTCCTGTCTTACTTGGCCAATTTGTCGTCGTCCTTCTCTCTGCGGCGCAGCTCTGCCATTTTCTTCATTTCATCCTCCTGCAACTTCTGTTTGACCTGCAGTAACTCCTGGCCCTGCCGCCTCCGCTGCTTCTCCCTCTCCACCTCCTCTGCTCGCTCCCTCTCTCTCCGCTCCTCCTGCTTCACCCGCATCAGCTCTTCTAGCCTGGTACACACAAAAACACACACAGAAGTAATTACACATAGAATGCATTTTCCTAGTTCACTGAATGCATGTCCAGCACACTGCTTTCTACAGTGGCTGAAAATCCATTGTAGAAAACAGACATGTTCCCAAAGAGAGAACCCAAAACATTGGTGTTAAACAACGCTGTTTCAGAGTAGTCAGTTGGGGGGTATCTGTCTGACCTCTTTATCTGCTCACGTCTCTCCTCCTCTGTCATTGGTCGTTTTGTGTCCCCGTCTTGAATCATCTGGTTACCAGGGTCTGGAACTAAAATGGAAAGTTCACATGTCAACCGAGGGTGGACTGGAGAACGGAAAGGATCATTTGGGATGTAATGTAAGGTTAAGTATTAATGGAAAGTCATAGGCCAGATGAGTGATTATCATGCAATATGCTGCCATAACAAAACAGAGCACTTTGATACCTAGGCCTGCTCCTTCTGCTGTGGGATCAGCTGATGGACTGGGCTGTTGTTGGTCAGTTCCTGCAGTTCCTCCAAGCACATTCCCCATAGGAGGTACATAGGGCTCATCAATATCTGGGTCACCCTCATGTTCCATCAACCTGTGAGAGACATGATGGAAGAGGGAAAATACTTCCTGAACGATGTGAAGAACTGGATGGCAGGCCTGGTGTAAAGTACTGGTATCTGAGGTCTGGAACCAACAGGTCCATACATAAATATTAAGGTGCCATATGGGACATGTAAATTATGAAGGAAAATATATCCCTATTATTAAGGAACGGATATTTGGGGAATTTTTGCAATGAGGCCCTGTATACATTTTCCGTCATTCATTGCTCTTATGCAGGTTGTCATGTTCTTACAAAACTCATACTATACATAGACATTAAAGTGGTATTTGGACGTTTATCTGACTGGGGAAGCCGATAAAGTGCCTTACAGCCAAAAAGCTACAAGTATCCCTTTATCCAACCATAGCCTCTAGACACCAGATATCTGGTTTTCACTCACCAGTCCATGGCCCGTTCAATGCCCTGGTTACCGGTGTGTGCCACAGCCTTTTCCCTTTGAACACAAAAGACTGTCAAAGACTGACACTTTCTAATGATTCAAAAGTTAGGCTACATCAATTGGACCCGAACAAACACAGCAACTTACGCTCTGTTTCTGTCAAACCCCATTTCCAAAAGGCTGTCCAATGTTGTTTGCTCTGCCATTTTGCTGAAAACAAAATACTGTTAAATAATTCCGTTTTGTAGCTAATCAGTTAGGACAAGCATGTAACGTTATGTAAAGTTTCGCTAAGAGCCACAACAGGTAAAGTTAAAGCCAAGTGATTGAAATGTATGTTAAAACAGTTAAATACTACCTCTAAAGCTAATTACATAGGTTGTTATTAGTTACAAACGTTCAGAACATGCTAACGGTAGCTGTGTGACGTTAGCTACATGACTGGACTGAACTGTCTATTCATGAAGATGGCTAACAAAGCACTATCACACTTAGCTAGTTAATGTTTTGCAGCAGAAATAGATCGGACTAACAAAAAACAAGTAAATCAAATAAGAAATGTAAATTACATTTACATAAGAATGTTTATGTTTAGCTAACTATTTGGCTAGAAATGTTGTCACGGGTTTGTGTGGTGGATGAATGAGATTGCTAATTTCAGTTAGCCTCTCCTGCTTGCTAGCCGTAACAATACAACTATTTGAAGAGTAAATTTACAGTGCTTTATACAAAATAGCTAAGATGACTACTGCATTACTCTTGTGAAAATGGAAAACGCTCAACCATTTCATGAACAGTATTTCACACTTACAGTATTTGTTTGGGCAGACTGAACAACTCACATTCGGAATCAGTGAACACAACACTGCTTGATGTTCGACGTTCGTGTTCTATCCACATGGAAGTACGGAGGCCCCACAGGATACAAAATAACCGCATCCCCGAAAAAAGACAACTTACTGCACAGTGTTACCATCTAGTGGTCCACAGCGCTATAGGCCGATGATTGGTTTTATTGTAAACTCTTGACCTACTCAAAGGGAAATTATAAACTGGGCATAGCATTTGGCCGGTTGGATAGAGTTAAGGTCGCCTTCCAGCCTATGTTGTTTGTCATTAGGTCTATCTGTGTATCTGTCACTATGGCTATATCTGTTTGATGTGTGTGTGTGTGTGTGTGTGTGTGCGCGCGCGCGCGTGTGTGCGAGAGAGAGAGTAAGCCACGTTTCTATTTACTGTTGGGAGCCAGCTGTCACCACATTGTGAACATTGTGGATCACGTTTGTCCGAGGTCCCCACAGGGATAGAAAAACGAACGTGTGTGTGTTTAACTGAACTATATAACAGGGACATAAACTTCCCCAAACTGTGTTTAAATCCAAAAAAGATGGCTACTGGGAAAATTCTCCTGTCCTCCTGAAAAAAAAGAAGCTATTTTGTAGACTTCAGTATTAGGTCAAAAATGACAGTTGGGGTTACATTATAGCTTCGTTAAAAAGTCGTAAATATGACAATATTGAGATTAATGTTAGTAAAAACGTAAGCTATAATTTGAGAATAATATTGGGTGAAACATTTAGTAATTACAGCATTTTGTCTCTTAAGGACAAAAAAAGTGAATTGGACAAATTCACAATGTGTATCAGTTTGAAATATAATCATTGGTACCATAGCCCTGGCATGTGATGATTACTTCAATTATGTGACTTAAAACTTGATGGATGTTATGTACATAATGAATCTTGGTGTTCCCACTAAGTTTGGTCAAAATTAATGTGTTCATGCTCCGCCACATATTTAAACCTGCTACATAAAGTTAGTGTGTAGATGTGTGTAAGTGTGTGGTTATCTAGCCCTACTGTATAACTACACCTGTAGGCGTTCAAACAGGATGCAGGGTTTATGGGTTGGGTCTGTTATATATTTACTGTATGTATAATGATTAATTTCGCTCTGCCTCAGCTTAGTTTTACGCAGCCCATTCTGACCAATTTAATTGACTGACTTTGTCTCACTCTCATTCTCTACACACTTCATATCTTTCTCTACTGTATTTTTACCTCATTCACGGTCATTCAGGTTCTACCCTCACTATTTCAAGTCTTCTCTCACTTCACAGCTCTCAGCTTCTACAGCCCAAACAAACCCATTAAACTTCTGTTCCTGAGGGTGAGTTAGTTAAGTTTGTTTTCAAAATATTGTTTAAAAGTCTGCACAGGTTGAGATCCCTTTAAACAGTTATTGGTTTTGATAAATTATTAAAAAAATGGTGATAATAAAATAGCTAATTCAATTTACGGTTTCCAGTTTTTTTTTTGTTACCTTTTATTGTTGTTTCTTTTTTAAACTGGCAGGTACAGAATATGTTTATAGATTTCCCAACAATGTATCTCACATACGATTACATTTCCATAAAGTCATTCTGCATATACTTTATTCCAATGTGAATTCTAGTTAATGCATTCATCATAGGATAGCCAGGTGACGAAGAACAAGGAAAAGGGGCCAAAGTCACTCTCTTGTGAGTGTTCATTGTTTTAGTGTGTAAACCTTGTATATAGTAGGGTAAAGTTCAATGAGTCAAAGTCTTGAGAAATTCTGAGAATAGAAACAAAGAAAGCATAACATTCTGGCCCGGAAACTAACAAGTTAATAAAACTGGTTATAGTAGTTTTAACCAATTTTGTTTGAAATCCTGTAACCTCCTGTAATCCTGTAAGAAGTGTATTTCATTGAATAAACTTAAATAACCAACCCACCTTTTCAGGAAACCAAGGCTACCTACGTGCTGAATGAGACAAACCCTTTCAGAGCATCACACAAGAAAGTACACGCATGGTGCCTTTATAATTGCAATGGTTTTATTACAACAATCTTTAAGAGATAAATATGCTTAATCAGGGGTAATAATGTAATAATGTAACATTCATGACTGTGCCTTGACAGATGGCATTATATAACTTATCACGTTGTTTTCTGGCACATGAGCTCTGTTATGCCTAACCAACAGGGGGAAGTCTAACACCCCAAACTATGACAGTCACTGCACAGTTGAGGAAGATAAACGAGGCTTTATGACCGTGTAATATCTATAGTTTGGTGCTCTCTGGCTGTAACAGCATCTCCATATGGTAGAGTTCACAGTTCCAGTGGAGCTGCTGTTATGGGCGGAGAGATACCTTTGGTCATCACCCCTGGATACACTGTAGGTCTATATGTACGTACTTGTACGAACTTGAATGACATTCAGTTGTAATATATTGTCAAGCGTTTCTTTTCAAAATAAAGATACTATTATTTAGTACTGTTGCCTTTGCTACCGGGTCTTATATGTCACAGAACAAACAAACACACACACAGCCTTATTTGCAGCGATTCCTCATAAACAACAAGCTATCGATGAACAAACACATACTATCTTAGCTGTTAAGGCAGTATCTTAGACACCAACCTTTAGTGAATATTGCTAAATTGTTTGGGTGAATTTGCACCGCATCTTTCGCAACACAACACAACACTTCCATTACTATCCTTTTGCATAATCCTTGACCTTTGGAGTGATACGCACTGAATTAATTTGATTATACTTTTATTTTGAAATCCTACATACCACTTCCGCTTTCTGCTTGTCAGAGACACACAAGTGTCAACTAGCCAGTGAACGCGGCCGCAGAACAGCCTACAGGTAAACGTGAGTTCTTTTTTTATTTTATAGGTGTTTATTATTCATTTATTTATGATCACACAAAATGTTGACATGTACAAAATATTGTAACGGCAGGTTACATACATTCATTCTGAATTTACTGAGGGGATTGTTGCCGGTTGATTGACTTAAAGTAAAACTTATCTAGTAGGGCGTGTTTGGCTAGCTATGACTAGTAGAGCGGGGAGGAAGGGATACTCAACACAAAAACCTCGCCTAGTACGCCTCTTTAGCATCTCTACGTTGCTCTACTACCGATCAAATAGTTGAGCTAATAACGTAGCTATATCGCTATCTGTCTTTACTGTTTTCAGATCCAAAGCGACACTGCTGTGTCAAACCAGCGACAGCCCATCATGTTCCGCAGTAGGGACTCAAAAAAAGCTCCTGAAGCGTTCAAGGATGTTTCGGCAGGTTTAAAGAAGCTCTACCGCACTAAACTCTTTCCTCTGGAAGACTCATACCAATTCCACGAATTCCACTCACCTGCGCTCGAGGATGCCGACTTCGATAACAAACCTATGGTTCTCCTGGTCGGTCAGTATTCAACCGGAAAAACCACTTTTATTCGACACCTGATGGAGCAGGACTTCCCGGGCATGAGGATAGGGCCGGAACCGACGACAGACTCTTTCATAGCGGTGATGCACGGTGACCAGGAGGGGATGATACCTGGCAACGCCTTGGTTGTTGACCCCAAAAAACCTTTTCGCAAACTCAACGCATTTGGTAACGCGTTTCTAAACAGGTAAATAGAAGCATGTTCCCTCCACCGATGGGGGCTGTTGCCTCCCAAAATACAGTGTGAAGAATATTGCTTATTTCATTTATGTTATTGTGATCATTAACTTCTTGAATGTAAGACTACTAGTAACAGTAAAGCACTTAAAATATATTACTGATGGCCTGATCATATTAATTGAAAGGTGACTAAGGTAAGTGACACTGACACCTCATGTATTACTTTTATACAAAGCCTTCCTCACAAGCCTCCGCATGTCAGTACTCAGCCATCTATATGTGAAAACACATCTAATCCAAATGTCTTTCCCCCCTACATTCCATCAACATATCAGATGGTAGCCTCTGTTCTATTTATCCATCATCACAACACATACCTGTTGTTCATCCACATGTAAAATGTCACCTTGCTGTGTTGACACAACTTTTCCCTCAAATCTGGTGTCATAACCTAGTGTTTTCTTACTGGCTTCATTGTTTTTTGGCTGGAGCAGGCAAATATAAATGATTGTGTTTCTGGTACCAAGTCAACATCAGGGGTACACTTACAGTGTGTTGCTGACTGTAGGGCCATTTTCCAAAAGGCAAAGTGAGAAAGAAGAAATAAATAAAAAGACAAAAAAACGTATACAACATATGAACCGTGGTAAGATAAGAATCATTAGGCTGTGCTCTAGGTTATATGGTACCAGTATCCCTTTACAGTGACTTGGTGCAAGGTCATTAAGTTTATGTACTGATGTGAAGGGGAATTACCACATAAGTAATAAATTGTTGCAGCTGCAACATACCTTTGGCCATGTACTGTATTTGGACAACCGTTCAAATTAGTGGATCTGGCTATTTCAGCCGCCCACTTTGCTGACAGGTAAATCAAACAGAGCACACCGCCATACACTCTCCATAGATAAAACATTGACAGTAGAAAGGCCTGTACTGAAGAGCTTAGTGACTTTCAAAATGCAGCTGTCATACGATGCCTCCTTTTAAACAAGTCAGTTTGTAAATTCTCCGCCCTGCTGGAGCTACCCCAGTGAACTGTAGGTGCTGGTATTGTACAGTGAAAGCGTCCAGGAGCCACAAGCGTTCAAAGGGTGAGTTAGAAACCGCTTCCGGGATCAACTTCAGTACAGGAACAGTTGGTCTGTTGCTTCATGGAATGGGTTTTCATGGATGAGAAGCTGCACACAAGCCTAAGAGTACCTTTGGTTGAAGTGATGGGTTGGGCGGATGCCTGGAGAATGTCAACTGCACGAATGCTCAGTGCCTACTGTAAAGTTAAGGGAGGAGGGATAATGATCTTCTGCTGGTTATCATGGTTTGGACGGGGCCCATTAGTTCCTTTGAGTGGAAATCTTTGGGATGAATTGGAACGTTGACTGTGAGCCAGGCCTTATATTCCAACCTCAGTGCCCGACCTCACGAATGCCCTGAAGGCTGAATGGAAACACACCTCTCTAATGCCCTGGAGGCTGAATGGAAACAAACCTCACTAATGCCCTGGAGGCTGAATGGAAACACACCTCGCTAATGCCCTGAAGGCTGAATGGAAACACACCTCTCTAATGCCCTGGAGGCTGAATGGAAACAAACCTCACTAATGCCCTGGAGGCTAAATGGAAACAAACCTCACTAATGCCCTGGAGGCTGAATGGAAACAAACCTCACTAATGCCCTGGAGGCTGAATGGAAACAAACCTCACTAATGCCCTGGAGGTTGAATGGAAACACACCTCGCTAATGCCCTGGAGGCTGAATGGAAACACACCTCACTAATGCCCTGAAGGCTGAATGGAAACAAACCCCAGAAGAGTGGAGGTTGTAATGGTGGCAGCTGAACTGCGTGTTTTTGGACGGTCAGACAATGTTCTATTGTGGCCATGTAGTGTGTATATAACGATTGTGAAATTGTGTGTGTGTGTTTTTAGGTATAATTAGGAAGTGTGTATGTGCATATTGTCTGTACTAAGGAGAGACAACAGCTCTGTTGTTGGCACCACCCTGTGTTTTGTGCCTGGGGATGGTGCGGTTGTCATGCCAACCTGTTAGAAGGCCTAACGGGATGCTCTTAATGTTGCTGCGTTGAAATACCTTCACAGAGTGCCCGTGGGTTTATATCAATTTGATTCTCCCAGACACTCTGAATACACCCCAATTAGCCCTCCATCCCTCCAGGTCAACCGAGGAAGCCGTCTCTGTTGCCCTCCACACTGCCGTTTTGCCTGGAAAAATGGGAGCAGAATGTGAGAGTGATGCTCATTTATCACAGTTCTGCCCGTAATACCAATATTAACCTCAACACCAACATTTCCCTGCAAGCTCATCACAAAGCTCCGGACCCTGGGACTGCTTAGTCCCATCCTGTTTTCCCACAACCACGACTGTGTTAAAATTGGTAGTACAACTTTATGTCATCTGTGTCCTTGTGTGCTGTTATCCTTCAATCTTCAATCACACAGTCCCCTAGGTAGGTTCATTGTAGTCTGTGGAACAGTTGATATAAAACGGTCAATTGCTACACCAGGGTTGTGGGTTTGATTCTCACATATAACCAGTACAAAAAGTGTATGAAGCTACTAATGAATGAGTTAAATGAAAAAGATGAAGTGTCCTTTACAGATTTATCTTCTACTATGTAGACCCGTCTCTGTGACAGTTTGGCTTGTTCTACAAAGCAAAAGGAGTGTTTTAAAGGTAGTTGTGTGCTTATCCTGGAAACGGGGGGGATTTCCTCTGGCCCAGATTAGCAGGAGTGCCATATGCTGAATCAAAACACATGGGTCAATACCGATGCAGGACTATAACCCCTCTCACCCTTTATTTTTATCTCTAAATCACAGCAGTGAATATCAACCGAGGTCAATTGCTAATTCCAGTTTTGGCATCCCACTACCCTCATTTACATTGAGCATTACGTAGACCTTGAGGCAGGGCTGTTTCACAACAGGAAGGGTGACTATCACAACGGCATCAGCACCTTGTGAGAATTATAGGTCTGCTGTAATGGTTGCTTTGGCCTGCTAACACAAGTAGCCGTTGGGCCCGTCTGTGTGTTTGTATTCACAATGGGAGTAATCAGAGTCAGCAGAATGAGGTTGGGGGTTCCGTTCTGCTGAACTCCGCCCGTCATTCCAGGATTCTGCTGACTGACTCTGTACATTACTGCATGGGGCCTTTGAGTAAGATGTTGAAAAGGAAACCCGTAAAGCATGTAGACTTGTCTTGCACAACCGACTACACTATGTCCTTGAAGTCGTCAGTGCTCATAAAATGACAGTCCTGATCGTAATAGTACTTCGCTTATAGGGATATAGGAGATTTGGTGTTTTTCGTGAGGGACTCAGTGAGAGGAAGGGGATGAGGGTTAGTGTTGGAGTCCTATGGTGACGAGAGATATTTGGCATATTAGCCCAGTTGTGGGGGAAATGTTAGATTAAAGGATCCTTGGGCAAACCTCCACAGAATGTATGAGATATGATAGGCAGAAATGGGTTAGGGTTCCGTTCTGCTGAACTCCGCCCGTCATTCCAGGATTCTGCTGACTGACTCTGTACATTACTGCATGGGGCCTTTGAGTAAGATGTTGAAAAGGAAACCCGTAAAGCATGTAGACTTGTCTTGCACAACCGACTACACTATGTCCTTGAAGTCGTCAGTGCTCATAAAATGACAGTCCTGATCGTAATAGTACTTTGCTTATAGGGATATAGGAGATTTGGTGTTTTTCGTGAGGGACTCAGTGAGAGGAAGGGGATGAGGGTTAGTGTTGGAGTCCTATGGTGACGAGAGATATTTGGCATATTAGCCCAGTTGTGGGGGAAATGTTAGATTAAAGGATCCTTGGGCAAACCTCCACAGAATGTATGAGATATGATAGGCAGAAATGGGGAAAATAGTTTTGTTTTACAAATATTTCCAGCGTAACATGATACTACTCTACAGCATGAATTGTCAGCCCAATTTCTTTGTCTTTAATGTTTGGCCTTCAGCGTCCTTTCTCTTCTCTCCTTTGAAAGGTCTGTTGTAAACTTTGATAGGCTGTTTCTTGGGCTATTCGTCTGTAAATGATTTTCTGTGAGAATGTAAGCTTATCTTAGTGTGGCTAGTCTTGTGACCTATCTTGTGTCCAGTCATGAATATTATTTCTGAGCGAGTGGTGGCCAGCTGAGTTCTGGGATAAGAACTGGTAAAACTGAACAATTTCCTCTTTGTTCCAGCTTGAGGAAACTGTTTGTCTCAACTAGCACTTTCTCTTCAGATATGTGTCATGGTTTGCTTACAATTATTAACTCTCTCCAATGTTTTTTTTTACGAACACTTAAGTCCCGCATCGGGTCTTAATTAACAAAATATATTAAAGATCAAAATCTTCACATTGTGTAATTCATTGAAAACAAAATGCCGTACCAACGGTCACATTTTGAGACGTGGTGGTGGAGTAAAGTTGGGGCCCCAAACAGTAGCCTGCCTTACCTGTTCACCAGCTATGCGTCTGGCTCTGTGGATCTGGATCTACAACGTGAGTGTAGTCTGCAGCGCAATCAGCATGTTTTGGAAATTATAGGAATATTACCAGCATATAGTATTTCTGCGGTTCACCTGTGTGTATTGAACTGTAGGGGGCGTACTGGACGGTTCGATAACATAAAGTGTACCGTAAAAAAGAAATGCCAGGCCCTTATGCCCCCCCTCATGGACATAACATGCAGCTTAGTAGCCTGCTGGAGGTCATTTTGTCGGGCTCTGGCAGTGTTCCTACTCGCACAAAGGAGCAGATACCGGTTCTGCTGCTGGGTTGATGTCTTTCTACGGCCCTGTCCAGCCTGTCTCCTGCCTGTTTGCAATGGATGTGCCCTCTTGGAGGAGCTGGACTACCTGTGCAGCATGGATGGGCAGCAGCTACCGCCTCATGCTACCTGTAATGACAATAAACCTAGCAAAACTAGAGAAGTATTGGTCAGGAAGGATAAGGAGAGAGAGATTGACTGGCCACAACCTGCAAAACCATTCTCTTTTTGGGGGTTGTCTTGCTGTTGCCTCTCCAGTAGTGCACCTGTTGTCACTTTCATTTGTATGAAAACTGGTGACATTAATTCACAATTTCTTATGCTTCTAAACTGGATAGATTGATTTCCCTGAATTTGAATTGAGTTAGTGTTATACTGTCATGATTGTGTTCCCTTAATTTTTTGAGCAGCATATCTGGTTTGGTCTTAGGCAATAAGGGAAGGTTACTTAATGTCATAACCATTGGTGAAATGATGCAAAGTCAAAAAGAAACCAAACCTTTAGTCGATTGTTGGGGTTGTGTATTTTTGTCCACTAAAATGCAATCTATGTATCAGTTCCTGTTTCTAACCCTTATAGGTTGTCTGTACATACAGTTTACGCCTATATTAATTTCTATCTTTTTTACCTTCCCATCCTCACCTAACTTGTTCTGAATGTCTGTCTTAGTGATTTGTTTTTCTCTCTGTTGCCCTTTTCTTTGTCTGCTTACAGGTTTCTGTGTGCTAAGATGCCCAACTCAAACCTTTTCTTTGTTTGCTTACAGGTTTCTGTGTGCTAAGATGCCCAACTCAAACCTTTTCTTTGTTTGCTTACAGGTTTCTGTGTGCTAAGATGCCCAACTCAAACCTTTTCTTTGTTTGCTTACAGGTTTCTGTGTGCTAAGATGCCCAACTCAAACCTT